>JAAGKR010000832.1:139646-159888 GCA_011419295.1 Clarias macrocephalus
TCTGTTAAGGATTTTCGATCACCTACCATTGCCCTGAAGCGAGGTGTTCCCCAGGGATCCGTTCTTGGCCCACTATTATTTGCAATTTTCATAATCCCACTTGGTCTGATCCTTCAACGTCATGGCCTTATATCACTTTTATGCCGACGACATTCAGCTTTATTCTATCTGTTCACCTGCTCCATCTGTCCAAATTGACAAAATCTCTGCATTCGTAAAGGACATTTAGAGCTTGACTTAACTTAAATTTTCTAAAAACTTAATATGGATAAAACAGAGATGATTTTCATTGGAACCCCATCACTCACCAGCAATATTTCCACCAATTTCACTTGTGAGATTGTTGGTTCCCACATCAAAACATCCACTTCTGGTAAAAATTTAGGAGTTATCTTCGACTCAACACTCTCCTTTCAGTCTCACGTTAAATCTGCCACTAAATCTGCATTCTGTCACTCAAGTCGTATTGCCCAACTGCGTCCCTTCATCAATACCAAAGATGCTGAAACTGTCCATGCATTCGTCTCATCGCGCATTGACTTCTGTAATGGCCTTTTCCCTGGTTTATTCTCTCCGTTCTGTTAACAATCTATCAGTATTTAAATCTTTACTCAAAACTTACTTGTTTTCTGAATGTTATATGTCTGACTCGTTGGAATGAACTCGTTTGGTTCAATCCTCTACATGTCTGTCTTTTATGTCTTGTTTTGTTCGAATCCCGGGTGATGCTGTAACCTCTCGCAGCCCGAGGTCTAGAGAGAGCTGATTGGCCGAGCTCTGTCAGAGGGGAGGGATGAGAGGTACTTAGTGCTCCCACATTAATCACGGCTCTACAGCCAGTCAGGGGCGTCTGTGAGCTCGCACAACGGAGGGAGCGGATAGCGCTGTCCTCCGAGTGTGTTACGCCGCCCCCGACGGTGCGTGAGCGAACAGCTCGAAAAGATGCGGTCGGCTGGCTTCACGTGGTTCGGAGGAAACACGTGATGGTCTTCAGCCCTCCAGACAGAGTGGTAGTAGTAGCCTTAATGTGGGAGCCCCCTTGTGACGGGGAGGAATTGGACACGATTAAATTAGGGAGAAAATCTGGGACAAAATCCAAAAAATAAATAAATAAATAAATAAAATTTTGGGTTGGCTATCTTTTTTTTTTTGTTTGTTTGTTTGTTTGTTTGTTTTTGCCGGCGCCAAATCGAAAGTAAATAAATAAATAAACAAATAAAGTCACAATAAACATTTAACGTAAACATTTAAAGAACTGCTTTTTATTGAAAAAAAAATTACATACTATCTAACTCAACTACAATACTTTTACACTAGTTGGTATTCTTGATATGCTACAAACCAGCTTCAAATTTTAGGAACACTTTTGCAGAAATATGACCATATTTGCCTTATCTAGCAAAAAACAACACCTCCTGACTTACTGCACAAGAGAAAACCCTCTCAGATGGTGTTGGGGCCAGTACACACAGGTGTGTGTTTGAAAGTGCAGACAATATGTGGAGCCTGTCCCTCTTCCCAATGACCAGGCTACAGGGTCTTGTCCTGAACACTGCCAGCTGATGTCTGCAAGCTGTTAAACACGGTGCACCCCTCTACTTTTAACTTTCATCCTGTGTGTCCTTAAATGTTTCATTAGGTTTGACACGTTTCCCCTTTGACACCTAGTTGTAGAAAGACATTTGTTGCGTGTCAAAATCTTTAAGTGTGTTTAGCTTAGCAAGCTAACGCTACCTGCTGGCGTCAGAGCAAATTTAATTACAGATTGTTCACGCGGATGGTCTCATTTCCCCGAGTTGTGCTTTTAAGTCACTAGGAGACTCGGGTTGCTACAAAGATTAGTTGGATTTGTGTTATTAGAGCTTTACATACTGTTCCACCTCTCGTCACTACACTTAAAAATGTTCAAAACCTATGATTTTTTTTTTATGCTAGAAAATATTAGGGAAGGGGTTCGAACCACATGGTGTGATATGATCATAATACGGTGCAATTCGGTTTGTATTTTGCTTCTGTAAGTTAGAAATGTATAAATACATATAAATATGTATAAAATGACTTTTTGTCTACTGAATCTAACCCCTCAGAAAGTCATGTCACTCGTGTTTTATAGAGTCCATAAGGGAGCACCTAAAAAGTGCATGACCTCTGCCATTGTGTATTAGTGTGTGGATTCAGGATTTATCTCCTTTTTTTTTTTTTTTTTTACATTTTATTTATTTGCTATTTATAAACTACTTGTGCCACAGAAATCTCATGGTTAGTCTTAGCAACGGCAGCAAGCTGAAGTAAAAAATAAATCCCAACAATTTTTACGATTCACCCTGCAGTGGACCCTCGGCATACGAACATCCCGCCTCACAAATGTTTGCATTTTCAGCATATTTACATATTTTTAATGTTCTCTTTTTGCATTTTGTGCAATGTTTAGTGAAGACATAACACCATGGGTCCCAAGAAAGTGTTCAGTTTCATTTAAAGCATTTCATTTTAAAGCAGCTGGTGCGAAGAGGAATCAGAAATTAAGATTAAGATGTTTAGTATATATTTATTTCACATTTTACATGTCTTTTCTAAATGTTTTTGGTAATTGGTAATATGTTAATATGTTTGGGTGGCTGGAACTATTTAACTGCATGTACATTATTTTCTATGGGAAAATGAGTGAGAAGTCTGATGCAGGTTCCATGAGATGGAAACGGGCTCAGAACAGCAGGATGATCTTTGTTAGCATTGGGGTTTCAACATGTGAACGTGGAGTGAAAAGTTTTGCTCGTCCTTGAGACTTTTCACATAAGTTTACAGTGATAAATAAATAGTTTTTATGCAAGTCTCCGTTATACAAGTCACTGTAACAAAGCAAAAATATTGGCATTTGTGAGTGTGTTGCTTGTGATTTGTGTACTGTGTAGAGTACAGAAGTTCAAAATTACAATAAGTACAAATAATGTACGATAAGTACAAAATTATCATAATTATTTGGTAGTGTTATTTCTTGCATCTATGAATCTGTTTATGGGTTTTAAACTCAAGTCTTCCTGGTTTGTGTCAGTACTGTAGGTAAACTATGTTAGTTTAAATAGTGGGCTCCATGCAGCAGGGTTGCACCTTAGGACCGTTTTGATAGTCAAATTATTTCATCGATTATAGACACAAATAATCTACCATTTAGATTATAAATTGCACAAAAACCCGTTGGCTCTTTTTAGCTTTTACATTTTTTTATACAGCTATTACATTTAGCTTGAGGTTGCTTTGGTCATGTATTAACCAACAATAAAGTCAATGAAGAAAAATGCTTCTTACAAAAACATCACTTATAATTACATTAAATAAAAAAAACAGTTACCTAAAATTTTTAATTGCAGGTGACCGTTAAGTTAAAAGATTAAGGAAACTTGGATGAAGTCTGCGGTGGCATGGTTATGGTCCAGCGCTGCTCATTCACCCGAGAAGAATTTGGATAATTAATGTTTGTGTAAAGCAAGTGGCTTTACTTGACAGTTGGCTTGGTATAAATATTCATAAAAAAAGAAAAACGCTACTTAAACAGACTTAACGCCTGGTTGCATTTTCTGGATTTTTGGTTGATATTCTTTCTCTATGCTTTACAATAAACCTATGCTAAGAATTTATTGACCCTTTGTTTCTTTGTACTGTAAGTGGGCAAACTTACAAAATCTACAGGGGACCAAATCCTTATTTTCCCCTCTGTAGAAGTCATTATTCATTAAAGTTGAATTATTAATGTGAGCCGTTATGATATGTAAATCAAATCTGACCAAAAAAGTAGGAATTGGACAATGTGGCTTGTAACTTAAATGTAGCCTCAATAATAAGGAAAAAAACACTTGATTTTTCATATATCTTTGAGTCTTTGAGAAGGCCTTGGGAAGAAACCTTGGGTCCTGGCATAACATCAAAATATGGATGTTACTTTGATGCTAAACAAAGACACCCTCCTTTTGAAGGACTGAGCTGAAAGGCAGCCCATACTGCCACTTTCTCATCAATGAAATTCAGCTGATCTAAACAAGGGCCAAGTTCCATTCAACCATAGAACACTGCCAAATTTGATGAGCAGTGGACCTCGTAATCATCATAAAACTTTGAACACTTCTGCAGGCTGCATGACCTTCAAATCTTCAGTCCAACTTTAAATTCCTTATCCAGATTATGGTAACTTAATCAATGTCTCTATCCACTTTGCTTCTTCAAAGTAGGTTGTTAGTAGGTTGTTTGCAAATGACATTATGTGTACACACTGGTACTGGAGGTCAGGAAGTGTTTTTCTACATAGGAAGCACAATCACAAGCTCTCAGGAGACTTATGATTTATGTGTTTACAGTCGCTCAGATTTAACAAATGGAGAATTCATTAGGAGCTTTTATCAAGCATCACAGGAAGTTGGTCTTAAATTGGTCATAATCCAAAAACAAACTGAACTTTTGTCTGAAGTCAGGCGGAGTCATGCCAGATAATGCTTGTGTGTGTATAGAGAGATCACTTTGTTAAATACATACATACAGTGATGTATGTGTGGCTACAGTCTGTTGGCACCCTTCTAATAGGCTTCCCATGACCCTACACTGGATAAACGATATAGGAATTGAATGGATAAATAGAACGTCTTGAAGTGACCTCTTAAGGATGAAAGTTTACTGTGTAAAGGCATCCAAAAATGTCCACTATCCTCAATGGTTCTGATGATTTGAACAAATTTGCATACGACCTTTGCGGGATTTTTTTTTTTTTTTTTTCGTATTTAATCAGGGCAAAAAACTGATCTGAGATTCATGCAAATTTATAGAGGGCACATTATACATTTTAATTAGGAACAGTTGGGGTCAGCTGAGTTATGATTATGTCTTATTTTCCAGCTTTACCACATGCCCAGTAGGTGTCTGAATGATTTATTTACTATAAAAATGTTTCGGAAGGAATTGGATGTGCAATGATGAACATAGCAAAGTGATGTATTTTTCCTTAGTACCTTGTACTGGCAGGTAAGGCATGATGATCCATCCATCTAGGAACCTCTGTAGTGCAACTAGGGACCGTGGAGGCCAATGGTGACCATTGTATTTATTCCCTTTTTCACAACTGTGGTAGGACTCAGGTGAACATTCACACACACTGCCACTGACGCTGCGGGAATGCCAGTTACATAAGCTGCATGTCTTTGGACTGTGTGAGGAAACCCTGAGAAACGGGAAGAACATGCAAACTCCATGCACACACACACCCGAGGCGGGAATCGAACCCGGACCCTGAAGGTGCGATTTTGATTTTTGGGTAGAAGGTAACTTAGTAAATTTACTCTGTTATTTTAAGTACATATTTTATGTATCTGTACTTTTCTTGAATAGTTTTATTAGAGAATATTTTTTATTTTGACTCCACTACATCATACAGCAAATAGCTGTGTTACACCTGGTAACCACAGTTATGTATAATACAGTCCCAATGCTAATACAGTACAATACTTTGGTCTCCATTGTTAGAGCTTGCCACTTCTTAGCAGTACCAGCTTCATCGCCACTGCTTTTATGCTTGCTTCCGCACATCCTGGGATGCACACTGCATGCAGTGACAATGCTACATGGTGTTTACTGCGTGCTTGAATGGACGCCATTTTGTCTCAGAGCTGTATTAGACAGTGAGATTGTAAATATTGGTCTACAGTGTCTTTTTTTTTTTCTAAAATACACCTGAGGTATTTCCATAATTTGTTCGCATTTCTGAATGTACTTAGATCCGCGGTCCGTTCATATCTGTGGAAATTCATAACTCGAATGTTCGTAAGTTGGGGACTTGTTGTATTTGTAATGTAGTCTTGACGGATAGTTCTCCAGGCCTCCTGAATGAGTGTGTTGGCTCACATTTTCAGTTCAGTCTCTGTATCTGAGCAGTTTCATGGAAATGGTTTTGCCACACAGTGACCTATAAATCATCCATAGAAAGAAAACTATCTAACCTAAGGCAAGAAAAGTGAAAAACATGTGCAGATGATGTCTGGAGATGAAAGTGAAAAACCGGTGCAGATGATGTCAGGAGATTATACATCAGGCCTGTACAGTAATTAGTATAGTGGTTATGCTAAACGCTGAGCGGTTGGATGAGGAGAGAGGTAAACTGAGGTTGCTGCTAAAGGTTGTGACATGAAACCACCAATTTTTAAATTGTATTTGTTAGGCATTTTGCAAGCTGTCACGGTAAAACATTTTTGGCTGATTTACTTAAATTAATTTAGTACAAAGAAATTAAGGGTGTTGCTCTCTTTTTCTCTATTTAATATGAACAAATGACAGGTCTCGTTTCATGAGGGCATTCACCAAACACTTTAACTGTGCTGTTCAGTCCTTTATGGGGCTTAATTAATTGCTGTCAATTCAGTGCATAAAAATACTCATCATCATCTCATCATCTACACCGCGTAATCCTGTATTCAGGGTCACGGGGGGCCTGGAGCCTATCCCAGGAGACTTAGGGCACATGGCAGGGTACACCTTGGACAGGGTGCCAATCCATCGCAGGGCACAGACAGTGCAAATACATACACTCATACACTCACTCATTCACACACTACAGGCAATTTGGGAACGCCAATTAGCCTAACTTACATGTCTTTGGACTGTGGGAGGAAACCGGAGTACCCGGAGGAAACCCACCAAGCACGGGGAGAACATGCAAACTCCATGCACACAGAGACGGGAATCGAGCCTGGCCAGGGATCGAACCCGGACCCTGGCGGTGCAAGGCAACAGTGTTAACCACTACACCACCGTGCCATCCGCATAAAAATACATCACACTAAAAACTGGTTTAATACTGTTACTCATTACATTTCACAACATATTTTGTTCCTTTGTATTTGTAATGTATTTCATTTGCCTAAGTTTTGGAAATATTTGTCTAAAGATAACCACCTTCAAATCTAAAAACTGCAAAATTAGTAAGAGCAATTAAGTAAATACCATAGAAATGTATTACGAAGGTTTGACCAACTTGTGTATGCTTGCATTTGCCTGCATTCAGAAAAGCAGAGAAAGTTGAGGGGATGGTTAAAGTTGAGGGGGTGGCTCCAGTACAGTGGGCACTATGCATGATGCATCACTTCATACACTTCCCATCTTACCCTGACATGCCTTTTGTTCTGAAATTGAGATCAGTTTGAACTCATCAGAAGACATTATTTTTTTTCATTGCTCTAAAGTCCAATCTTTATGCTCCCTAGCAAATATTAGCTTTTTATGACTAGTCTCAATAAGAAGTGGTGTTCTTATGGCCACACAGCTGTTTAGTCCCGATCCTTTGAGTTCTCATCACACTGTGTGTGTATGGAAATGCTATACATAGCTATGGTTTTTACTGTTGATTTTTTACCAAGACAGCATCCAAACATACAAGGTCACCATAAAAGTCTATGTGTCCAAATAAAACAAATCTATTCATAAATGGCTTGACTAAATAAATACATTTCAGCCTTGACCTCAACACTGCCTGACTCCCTAAGATTCATTGGAAGGCTATTCCATAACTTTGGGGATTATGACTAATGCCACCAGATGTAGTATTTATTATACGATGTACCAACAAGTAGCCTTCACCTTTTGATTGAAGAAGGTGTGGCAGATCATAAAACACTAGCAGGTCTCTCCACTAGAGCATTTAGTGCTTTATAGGTCAATAGTAGTATATGAAATCATATTGGTATTATATTTTTATGAAAAATACTGGTTCATTTAGTTGACTTAAGCCAGTTAACACCACCTGACTATGTTGTTTCTATACTGAAAATTTGTTTGATAAAGAAATTCTCATTGAAAATCAATCATGATAGAAAATCTACTAGGTCAAATGAACAATGGAAAAAAAAAAAATATATATATATAGAGATAGATATGTATATTACCCCATAAGAACCATCAAATGAGCATTTCATTTCAGTGTAGAAAAACATTTCTTACATCAAGAATCATTAGAGTGAACTCATAATGCTTTTAGTGAATTCAGCTTTTTAAAAATGTATAACCATGAATCCGGGGAGGGGGAGAAAGGGAGAAATCATTAGCTAACACCCTTTACTTTTCTTTATATGTCCTTTGGTACTCTTTCCTCATTTGATGCATCAAATCTTTACCTTTTTTTTTTTTTTTAGCTTTAGTGATGCACGATTCTTGCTAAAACATGAATCATAATTCTTCTCCATGGGAATTGAGAACACGATTCTTTTACACGATTCTCACCTTTTCAACCAAAACGTTTTTCACCCAAGTAAAAAAACTAAAATTCTGTCTACACATTACTTTAAAACTTGCAACTAAACAGTCACTTCTCCTAATTTTAGAGACCTTTAAGTGAATTTCAGCGGGTGTTGTGATAATGAGCACAAGCTAATATTAGAATGCGGTAAATGAGGAAGAGCGGTGAGAGATGTGATATATGAG
Source organism: Clarias macrocephalus (assembly GCA_011419295.1). Lineage (NCBI taxonomy): Eukaryota > Metazoa > Chordata > Actinopteri > Siluriformes > Clariidae > Clarias > Clarias macrocephalus. Next base: position 148,098 of record JAAGKR010000832.1, read on the forward strand.
AGAGTGGTATGATTGAATAATTTACTAATCTCTGCGGGCCATTTTGTCCCAGGCGGTGGAGATGAGGAGCACCTCAGGCAGAAGCTCTCAGTAATGGAGACAATAAGTAGCCTGCAGCATGATCAGTCGAGAGTTCCTAGCCATCAAGTGGGTAGTTCACATCCTTTAATGCTAATTACTGGGATGCCCCTTTACCTTCAGTTTAGATCATAGATGAATCCAACCACTTGGATCACTCATTGGCATCTGGGAGATCATCTTTTCAAGTTTCAGGTGGTCTATACGCCCGGTCCAAGAATGGGGCTACCCTGTCCCCGAGGGAGTCAGATGACTCCCGGCCTTAGTCATACAGTGGGGGTATGTGGCAGCAGGGGTGTGGTCACATGTCATTTATGGACTGAGAGGAGGTGGGTTGGACGAGCAGGTAATGCTTGATTATTATACGCAGTCTCCTTATGTGTACTTTGAGTAACTGATGTAACCTGAGAGTGGGAGTAGCATAGCTGTCAGAGCTTACATGGCAAACATTGGAACTTGATCTTAACTGGGGTAAAAGCCACAAGCCCCTTTTCTGTTGGTTGTTTTTGTTGAGTTTTGTAGAAGTGTGCTGAAAAGCACAGTGAAAATAAACGTGAGCCTGGAGCTCTGCTGACATTACACCTGCCTATAGAGTCTTCCTCCGCAGATATCCACATCAGTTTTAATTTTAAACAAATTAATATCTGAACATGCACTTTGTTACTCCACAACGATAATTTTCCCCTGACGGAGCACACAATGACCCATTTCAGTAGGGCAAGAGTCAAATAACATGTTCTCTGGCTGTAAGTCAAGTGAAGCTAAAATAACTTGCATATGTGCTGCATTGTCATGAGTGGATTTCTACTGATGGCTAGGTTACTTCAATAGTATTACGTCAATCGCTCAATAGTTCAGGCCTGAAATTCACACAAACAGTTTTGTACCCGAGCCTCCAATAAGGAAAGTGGCCTCCATATAACCTGAAAACATCTCCCGCTATACTGTACATCCCAGCCCCCTGACACATAGTATGACTGCAAATCATTCCCTGCTATCTGTTATCACCAGAATGAGGATGGGTTCCCTGTTGATTCTGGTTCCTCATTCATCTGTGGTTGCTTTAGTGTACAAGACATCTTGGTGAGAATTAGCTTCTAGTTGAATGGTTCCCACCAAGCGCCACTTGAGACTCTGTTTCTTCTTTTTCTTCTTCATCTTCATCTTCTTCTTCTGCAGTGCTGTAACTGTTTTCTAGGAACTCTAAGTTTTGGTATGGTGCAACTATGTGCTAATCTGTACGTGGATTTCTGTGGCATTTTGACAGAAATAAGATTGAGCTTTGGATACCTATTTTGCAAAGTACTCCTGGGATTTTTGACGGAAAATTATAATTATAAAATTGATATTAGTGTCAAACTACTTAGGAAAATGTTTATTTACTCACTCATTCTCTCTATTCTGTACATGGTTACGGGAGGTCTGGAACCTATCCCAGGAGACTCTGGGCACTGGGATGCCAATCCATCAAAGAGCTCACGCTCACAAAGACACTCACTCACACTATGGGCAACTTGGAAATGCCATCTACACCTAATCTGCATGTCTTTGGACTGTGGGAGGAAACTTGGGTACCCGGAGGAAACCCACCAAGCATGGGGAGAACATGTAAACTCCACCCAGACACACGAGCACAGACCCGAAAGCTGGAATTGAACACTTGACCCTGGGTTTACTTTTTAACATCTGTAATGTTAATGATTGGTTGCATGGATTTTCAAAAAAACCTGAGAGGTTTATACAGAAAACCAATATGAGAAAACATGTTGTTATACAAGGGGAGGAGCTGGGCTAAGTTCAAATAACTTTTTCTCATAGTCCATATGCTTAAGCTGATGTTTGGACAGAGGGAAGGAACTTATAGTTTTTTTGTTGTTGTTGTTGCAATTTTAGACATTTTGATGCTGTTGAATTTTATTTATGACATTTATATTGTTATTTGTAACCCGGCAAAACTTGGCCACTGAGAACTGACGGTGTTTCGACCCTAACAGTTGCTGCTTTTGACTATATGTAATTTACAAAATTTTGTGTTTTTATTTCCCTTGCTATAAAAAGCTACAGGTGTTCAACTCACCACTATGCCTTGGTGACTGAAATGTCAAGTCTAAGTGACCTTTCTCTACGATCCCCTACTGTACGTGTGCTCTTGGCCCTTATGAAGCAGATCATTAGTATTATGGATCATTAGTATCCAGCTGAGCACTCTGTAACATTTAGCCATACCTCCAGATTCAGTGGGTGAATCCCTGTGAGTTTGCGCTATTATTCATATCTGTGGAGGAGGCTGCCTCATCTTCAGACGCTGTGAAATGATCCTGGTAGATCAGCATATATAGGGGGAAAGCTGAGACTTTTTTTATCATTCCTACTCATTCCTACTAAGCAAAATAGATAGCAGAACCTAGGCATTTATCCTCATTATGTTCTGAATCTGGTTTCTCCATTTCAGGCTTTTATGGCCATAAGATGCTAGTTTCAAGTAAGTAAGGTTTCACACTTCCTTTCCGTCTGCACAATGGTTATTTTATAATCTCAAGTCCAGTCTTACTCTTATGTCATTGTGCTCTGATGGATGCTTTTTTAAATTCTTTAAATTTCTTCTTCTGCTGCTTTTTATTATTATTATTATTATTATTATTATTATTATTATTATTATTATTATTATTATTTTATACTGTTATAGGGTTTTTTCTATTTTACTTTACTTTATTCAGTTGTTTCTTAATCTTTAACTCTGTACTGTCCACTTGCTGCTGTGACAAAACAAATTTCCCACTTTTGGGACTAATAAAGGTTTATCTTAGCTTGTCTTATCTTATTATTTTTATTATGAATAATAATAATAATAATAATTATTATTATTATTAGTAGTAGTAGTAGTAGTAGTATTTTCGCAACAGCTGCAAAATTTGTTGACAAGGTGCCCTTAGTAATACAGACGTGCACTAATAATACCATGATGAACAAATACCATCATTCACAAGTGCAAAAGTGCAATCACACTCCTCTATACAACATCTATTGGGCTCCTGGGGAAGAATCTGAGAAAAAAAGATTACATTTATAATAATAATAATAATAATAATAATAATAATGTTGTTGTTGTTGTTGTTGTTGTTGTTGTTGTTGTTGTTTATCCTTTTTTGTTGATGATGATGATGATTATTATTATTATTATTATTATTATTATTATTATTATTATTATTATTACTTTAAGCTCCACAACTCCCAGATGGTTAAACCCATGACCCCCATACTTTGCGAGGGAAACATGATACCTCTGGGGAGAACACCACGCGTGTGCCACTGTAGTGCCCCCAAGTGGTAACACCTTTGAACTTCCATAACGTCCAGATGGGTATGACCAAGACCACAAAACTTTGTAGCCGTTTGCGATGTTTTGCTCAGACAGAGTGGTGCGTCATCTTCAGCTCAACTTTAGAATTTCTCCAGGAACTGTATCTAGATATGAGCAGGGCTGAAAGTTGAACTGTAATTATTACTTCTTCAATTCAATTCAATTTTATTTGTATAGGGCTTTGAACAATGGTCAATGTCTTCTTCTTTCGCTTCTTCATCTTCTTTGTAATCACTGGAGTGATGCAAAATTACTTTTCTAAGGAATCGGACCAATCCTTTCCCAAAAATCCTGTTTTTATAAGGACTATTAGGACAGCCATAGCTTTAACCTGCGGGGGGCCTGGAGCCCATCCCAGGTCACTGGGGCATGAGGCTGGTTAAACCTTGGACAGTGTGCAAATCCATTGCAGGGCACACACACACACACACACACACACACACACACACACACACACACACACACACACTACAGTCAATTTTGGGAACACCAATTAGCTTAATAGACGTTCTTTGGACTGTGGGAGGAAATTGGACTACCCAGAGGAAACCCACCAAGCACGGGGAGAACACCATATACACAAGGGCAGGAATCAAACCTGATATTGGACGTGCAAGGCGTCTGTGCTAACCATGAAGCCATCGTGCCACTCTTATGGTTTACAACTTGTGCGAATTGAATCTAGCGTTTTTTCTTATTGTTTCTCATATTTAATGAAAAAAATGTGTGAAGGTATCTGTTTGTTCTGAATTGAAAAAAACATTTTATTTCATTCTCCAGCCTCTTGCTGGTGCTCAATCCGTTTTCATAATGTGAGGTTTATGTTGTACCCTTTCAACCACGTAAAAGTCATTTGCGTTTGCACTCCTTTGTAACGGCGCACTACAGAAATCTGTGGTCTATAATATTTATATCTGTCCACGGTTTAGAACATTTTGCATAATGCCTAATGTTGATGTCTGTATTTGTATGGATGGATTGCATTAAGGCTTTATGAGCAGGGTTGTCTTATACACATTGTTTCCTTTATTGTTTTTTTATGGTTTGTTTATTACTGCATCCTCATGCTGCCAGCGTAAATGGTTTGTGCATATTTGTATTATCGGCTGCATCAGACCCATTCAAACTGATTTCCCTAGATTTCCTTATACACATTTTCAAATGTACATTATACTATAATGAATATAATATAATGAATTAATGAAGGTAATCACTGTCTTTTGAAATGTAGTGCCCCTATGAAGCGTAACATCACACCCATTTATTGTCTGCGCTGGGCTGCACATTCTGCATTTTGTAAATGCTTATTTGAATTTATGTTCTAAATAGTAATAAATGTAATAAATAGTTGAATGTTCGTGGTAAGCAGGATAGGACAAGAGACACAATTACAAGATACTTTTTAATTTGCAGGGCCCTATGCAACTTGCATAGTAGATATTCAGCTCGCCCAGCTCCTTTCCGGTGGTGGTTCTAGCATGTACGGTATCAAATAATGAAAAATATCTCATAATGGCAATGGACATTTGGATGGCAATTGACATCCATCTACCAACATTGTCTGCTAAGAGTCCAAACTAAAGCTTGATGGTGTGCAGATTGGTGGCAGTGCTGTTGTACTGAATATCAGCATGACTATGATGCAGTCGTTGTAGATATCGCAGTTGTACTAAAGATATTGAGTGTGATAGTGCTTTTTTATTTATTTAGCCAGTTATTTTGCTCTATACCGAGTAGTAATTAACGATTGTTAGAACACCTCTTACATGTGTGATGCATATACTGTGGTTAAATGTACCCATACTGTTATGCTCTATGTCACCACTTGGAATGCCTCTGGTCTAATCAGAGTACTCGGTCTAAGCAGATTACTTGGTCGGATCTAACTGATGTACTGTATAATAAACAAAATATTCCAATTTCTCAAAGTACACCTTGTAATTTTTTGGAGCTGCTACAGTATCTGAACAGGGAAGATGAGTGGTTCATAAATGATGTCCTTAATGCAAAAAATGGAAGCTGACACTAATGCGTTGGTCTCATTGGGTGCATGGTGCCAGTGATTAATAAATAAAAAGTTGCATAATATTTTTACAATTATTATTCATTTTGACTCTCATGTTCGCTGCACTCTATGATTTAAATGTTTGTGTACTGGAATATATTATTTTTTATCAAAATAAACTGATTATCTGAATATCGTGAATGGACTGAATAGCCTGCTTCACTATGCTTAACCAATAGAGATCCATATTGTACTTATTGGTCTTTTTGGGTACATCGCCAGGTCCAGCATGCAGTTATTTCTTTTTAGGAGACAAGTTCATTGTCCTTTTAGTCTTCGAAAGACATTCAACAAAATAGTTGCTTATTATGGGTCAGAAGACTCAGTAATGAGATCCTGCTTGCTTTATGTATAAAAAGGACTATTTAGTGGATGTGCAGTATTCTCTTCTCTGTCACCATAAACACATATTACACATTACCAATAATAAGGATGATGGCACAGCGTCTCTCATGCATTCTAACTGTCTCCTCTGTTTTTCCAGTACATGGGAAAACCCCATTTCATGTCCTAGGGTACCTCAGACCTCCGGGACAGTTTATGGCCAGGAATGAACGCTAGATATTCAGATGAATAACCTCATTATATACATAACATAGATTAACGTTAACCACATGACATGCTAAATTCTGTGCAGGTCACCGAGAATAATGTGTCCTATTTTCTCAACAGAATCCACAGTTTACAACGGAAAGAAGGCAATCGTGTCTGATATCTGCTTTCAGACAGGCATGTCAAGTCTCATGGACTTCAGCACACCTGACAACTTGGACAAAGGTAAGACACTCTCATACATGTACTGGTAATATTTGGAGACCTTTGCAGACTTTCCATGATATCCAGCCTAAAATTCTGTTCTAAGCTGGCCTTTTTTCTTCAACTTCAACTTTTTCTCAACTCACCTTTCACATTTATAACATCAGCTCTTCTGTCCATATCCCTAATTCTATTCTATTCTATTCTATTCTATTCTATTCTATTCTATTCTATTCTATTCTCATTAACTCAGATAAACACTCACACCATTAACCATAGTGGTACTAGACAATCATGTGTTTTATTCTTGTTTCATAACTGTGTGTTACAGCTGTGTAGCCTTATTAAAAACTATCATTAAGGCAATTTGGGGGAAAAAAAGAAGCTTCAAATTACAAGGGAGCCTAAAGAATTGATCGTGGAGCAATGAAAAGGTCAAATGGATTTACTCTGTTCCAGAGTGATTGGTGCACCAGGCACGAGGCACCTTTTAAGCCTCTACAAAGGTGCAGTGTTATGATCTGGGTTGCTTTCGTTGGTCAAGTGTAGGTTTAGCAATGTTATGTGCTCCGAAATAGGTCAGCTGATTATCTGAATATACTAAATGACCAGGTTTTTCAGGTTTTAATCTATTTTTTCTTCTTCAAGAGCATATTCCAAGATGATGATACCAGGAAAGAGTGGTTGAGGGAGCATGAGGCATCGTTTTCACCCATGGATTGGCCACTACATTGAGAATCTTTGGAATGTGTTGGAAAATGCTTTTAGAATAAACTTGTCAAAAAAAATTGTCAAATTGTCAAAGCTTGTCAAAACTATGCCACGGCCGTGATCAAAGCAAAAGGTGGTCCAACAAAATGGTACATTGTGTGACCTTTTTTGGGGGATCAGGCAGGATAGTTCTTAGGGGGGGAACGAAATGGGAATCGGTTTAAATAAATAAATACAGAGTTTTAAAAAATGTGAAATCTGTATCAACCAAGAAAATCACTGCATCTCCAGTGGTAAGGTACGTCACACTACGTAAATGTATAACTGTGTTGTTATTATTGTTGTTGAATTGACTATTATTGTTAAATCAAGAGGGTGACCACCATTATGAGTTCCCTTACATTCATGTTAAACCCCTCCTGAATTTCGAATGGATCCAAATGCTGTTCCCATGAGATTTTCCAGATTCTCGTAATGAAAGTTAAAATCGTCCAATAATTACTGCTTTGTCTAAAGAAATTTCCAGGTTTAACATGAAATCATAGAATGCACTCCTAGGAGGTCTGTAAATAATCATTAATTGAAGAATTGACTGAATAGACCTTTTGTGTTGATGCATATGTAATGTTCATATAAATATTGTCAAAATATGACAGCTGTACAGTATCTAGGTATTTCTGTGATGCTTAGATTGTTATTATAAATTGAAGCACTTCCTGCTCTGATAGTTAGATGAGGCTGCTGGATGTAACTATCTGCGACCCCCTTTTCCACCAAGCCAGTTCCGGAGCTAGTTCAGAGCCGGTGCGGTTCAAAATATGAATAAGATTGTTTGTTTATGTTCAGTCAGACAATCCCACTGGTCCAAAATTCCCTGGCAAGCCCATAATCTACAGTATATAGATAAATATAATCTCTCTTTCTCTTTGACACAGGGCTGCTGAGAGAGGAGGTCACTCAGCTGCAGGAGGAGGTGCAACTGCTCAGACAAATGAAGGAAATGTTAAATAAGGACCTGCAGGAGACGCAGAGTTGCTCGGCCAATGCACTGTCCTCTACTGCACTTCACATACAGCTGGCAGAGAAAGAACGGGAGCTGAATTGTGCCAAAGAATCCTTACAAGGTTTGAACTTCACCTTAGTGTCAGACACCCAAAAACCTGTGCCATTATTACACTCAGTTGTCTCTAAAGGTCAACGTATTGTCTCTTATTAACAAAATGAGGTATATTAACTCTTAAACTGTTTTTGATGTTGCATGAAGTACAAATGTTATCAACTTTTTTAAAAAATTCTGTGGCACAAATGTTGTATGTCCATAAGCACCCAGTAGCAATGAGTAAAATCTTCAGTTTCATAAATGCAATTCTAGCTTTAAAAATTGATTTGTGGCTAAGGAAGTCAGACAGAAGCCCCATTTCTCCAAAATTGTTCCAAATTGCCTCTGCACTGTCCATGTTGTTGTGTTCATGGCTAACGACGGCTAAATACATACCTAACTAGGGTCAAACATGAGGCAGAATCTTTAATCCCTCTCTAACCCCTCTCTAAGCACACTATGTGATGTATGGAATAAGAGACTGTACATCTTGGTGTTCTAGTTTTCCATTCCTGAGGAGGCGGTTAGGGGGCTACTATGTAGGATGACTTTCTCGACACACACGCACACGCACACACACACACCAGTTTACAAAATAGAGACCGAATAGAGATGTTGTTGATCTTTCGGCTGTTTTCGGTAAGGGGTTGCCACAGTGGACTATCTGGTCCGCACATACAAGCTCCACAGCATTACATCCAGTGGCAGGGGTTTGGGCACTGGCTGGGAATCAAACCCAGGCCTTCCGCATGGCAAGAGAAACACCTACCACTAATCCACCAGTGCCCACTACACACGCACACACATTCATACAAACACAAAATAAAAACTGCTTTACGCGCACACACTGGTCACAGTGTTATAATAAACAGTACATACGCGCATTGATGTTGACTACACGCACTGAGAGAGCATGGGTGATAGTTACCAACAATATTGCTTGTATTTCAAGACCTCACTCGTTTACCAAGTTAAAATCTATTTAAAATTTTCGCTGGTCTTGGGAAACACTCGCAGACCAAGGTACTTGCAATCCAAGGTTCTACTGTATTTGCCGGTCGTAACGCAGCACTTCGAACTAACTGAGGTGCGGAAAAATCAAAGCTCCCTTTGCTGTAATCACTATATTCAAAGCAAAGCCCAAACATGCAGTAACAAGATGGGATTAATTTTCTCATCTTGTGTGGCAAATTCTTGCTGTTAAGCAAATTAATCCCATCTTGTTACTGAACGCAACTGTATTTGCGTTATGGAGTGTGGGGAATGAAAAGCATCGCCATCACAGTTGAATGAAAGAGCACGCTGGCTTTGCTTTGGAAAAAATCATTATGTTTGAGGGAAGAAATCCGTAACAAGAGTGAATTTTGGCACTTAACACCATTTGTTCTGTCGCTCAACTGGCAACTCAGCCAGTTAGTTAGAAGTGATGCGTTCCGATGGACAAGTAGTTGCCTACACAGTAGATTTGAATTTGTGAGGCTGAAATGAATGTATACGCTTGATTCAAAGTGCAATCTGCAAATAAATTAAAGCATCAAGTTATTTTTTTAACATAAAAAATTTAATTTGAAAAACATTTTATGAAATAAAATTTGAAATAAATGTGTGTGTGTTGGTGTGTAGCTATGAAATGCGACCGTACGAGGTTGAAAGCAGAGAAAGCTGACTTAGTGAACCAGATGCAGCAGCTCTACACTACATTAGAGAGTCGAGAGGAACAGCTCCGAGACTTCATCAGGAACTATGACCAGCACAGAAAGGTCAGTATGCTCACTGTCACTGATTACACTTGTTAGTACACCTCAGTATGCCTCAATTTGAACATACCCTGGGCTAAACAGTCATTTGTTGCTGTGATCTGCTAGTACAGTATTTGTCAGCCTGGGAAGTGTCATAGCAGCTGTCAATAAAGTTCTCCATCACTTCTATGCAGGTGGTATGCCAGGTTGACTTCAAAATGTTTTATGTTCAAAATGTAGTCATTTCCTTTTTTAATTATGCGTTTTTTGTGTAAAAGAAAAAAAAATCATCGGATCATAGTGGGTCTTAGTATTGGACAGAAACAACCACAGGCATACAACAGCAACATATAACTTTTTTTCACTGTGCAAGAGGGGCGTAAACAATGGTCTTACAAGCATCTGTTGCTCATCAATCTGCAAAAGTTCTAAAAAAAAAAAAAAGTTCCAAACAATCTGAAGTTCAACATTCTACAGTGAGAAAGATTATTCCTCTAGTGGAAACCATTAAAGACAGTTTGCCAGTCTTTCCAGGAGTGAACATTCCAGCACATTGACATTCACAATTCACACTCAATGCTCAGACTAATAATAATAATAATAATAATAAAAAGAAATTAAGTCCATGACAGCACAATTAGGAGAAGACTGAACAAATACGGTTTAGCCACTTCCGTCTAAAAAACATGGAAGAATGAGGTTTGCAAAACTGCCTCTGAACAAAGCTCAAGACTTGTCCTATGCATAGATAAGACCAAAGTGGTGCTCTTTGGCCTTAATAGACTTAAATAAGAATAAACTTAGAATAAACCAAAGGAGAAACCTAACAGCATTTCAGCATAAACACCTCATACCAACAGTTTGCAGCCACAGCACCTGGGCACCTCTATGGACCAGAGTGTTTCTGGAGGCAAATGTGAGGCCATCTGTCCTGTAGCTAAAGATTGGTCCATATTGGGTCATCAAACAGGACAATGATCTAAATCTCAGTTACGCAATTGGCTGTGTTGTTCAGAAGTGCACCTAGTAAAGTGACTTCATTCAGCAAGTTTCATCCATGTAGACATATAAAATTATTTTGACATTTAATGATGATTGTACGACCAGTCAGGTCAGTACATTGTGGATGGGATGCTGGTCAATTACAGGTCACCATGCACACATGCATTTGCAAATTAAGTCGCATTTAATTATTACTTTATTTGTTTTTTGTTTTTACTGCAACGTAATTTTTTAAAAATGTTTTAAGATTTACATTTAGTAGTACAGTATACAGTATACTCCAAAATATGCAGTACCGAAATGAATAGATGAACAATAATTAAAAAAAAATATATATATTAATAATTATATATAATTAATATTATAAAAAATAATATTATTGTCATCTGTGTGTTTATTTCTCTTGAAAGAAACTAACATGCACACTATTAGTGTGTTGGTTTCCCACGGTGTGCGTTATGTAAGCACTCGAGGCGTGTGTCCGCCGCCTCCCTGTGGACAGTGTTCATATCGATTCCCAGAACAAAGGCTGCTCCAAAAGGTGACGATTTGCTCGTGTAATGCAGGCACAGTTCTTGGCGGAACTTCACAGTTGAACACACTCTCCTGCTGTAATATTCCCCACAAGTAGGCATCAGGTTGTGTAAGATCGGGGGGGGAATGGGACGGGTATGGGAAGCGATTGTTCCATCACATTTTTACTAATTAATCCCCATTCACGTCCACTTCTGTATGAACGGAAATAATACTCAACTATGAATACTTTTTCTTCTTCGAGAGACCATTTCCAACAACAAATACACAACACGACTTCCTTTTCACTATACTGGGAACACGTGTGTCTGAAGCTATGCCAAACCGAGATGCGCGAGTTTCACTACTGTACCGTATTCACTATGTATTTGCATAATTGTCTTAGATATGTACAATAATTTCACTTCACTGTTGACAATAAAAATAATTGATCTTAAATGTAATGC
>JAAGKR010000833.1:0-118002 GCA_011419295.1 Clarias macrocephalus
ACACACACATACACACACACACATACACACACACACATACACACACACACATACACACACACACATACACACACACATACACACACACATACACACACACATACACACACACATACACACACACATACACACACACATACACACACACATACACACACACATACACACATACACACACACATACACACACACACACATACACACACACATACACACACACATACACACACATACACACACATACACACACATACACACACATACACACACACCTGGATGCACTTGGAGTATTCAGACAGCACCTGCTCCACCTGACTCGCTTTCTTCGGTTCCTGGAAAATCTGAATCACACGTAAACAAAACTTCAACAACAGCATTAATACAACCTTTAAAAAACATCTGAGTTGTTTCTTTGTTTCTTTTTGCTTTTACCTGATTAAAGTTACTGGAGAAACGTTTCAATGAAATTTAATTGTACTTTTTCCTTTAATATTCCATCAAAATACAAAGATTTTGTTTTAGATTTTGAGTTTTTAAATACCACTTCACTTACTCCAAAAATATTGGTACCCTTCAAATAGTTTCTCCAGCTTTTAAGTAATTTGCTTTAAGCAGCTGGAAAATTGGTTTGCCTTCCTTTGAAAAAAAAAATGTTCTTCTAAGTACATTCTCTAAACCATGGGTACTGAATTAAATTTTTTTAAGGTCCAAATCACTAAAATGCCGAGCTCCATATCTCATGTTTGTGTCAGGATTCAGATCTCTACATATTGTAAGTCTATAAAAAAAATAATAAAATAAATTTTCCACAGCATTTCAGTAATATTTATTGTAAAAAAATCAGTAACTAAATTAAACATGTGGACATTCTGATCTTTGATGCCTGTGTATATTTCTTTGTATTTAATAAAATATAAGCGGTCTGTAAATGAACGTGAAAAGACCCTGGTTGCTCGGTTCACGTTTTTCACACGTCCTCACCTCGGACTGTGTTTGCTCTAACGACCCGCATTTTCCCTTACTGTGGCGCTTCCATTGCTTCTATGGATTTTCAGTGTGAGAGGAACATCGCTCGGTTTGTGTAGAAACATTTTTACCTTCTTTTTGGCTGCAAGTCTTTGCAGGACGCCGTTAATCTCCCAGTGCGCCAGAATTCTCCTCTCGTACTCGTAGGAAGGGAAGAAACAGACCACGCCCCCTGGAACCACGTTGCACAGGTTGGACAGAACACGACCTGTCTCCTCCATCTGAGACACACACACATAATACCGATGATATGATTTATTTTTTAAATGTGCATGAAAATGTTTATGATGATTATTGACATATAAAGCATTAAATGGTCTCGCGCCGCAGTATCTGAGTGAACTGCTAGTGTCTTACGATCCGTCCCGCCTACTTCGATCAAAGGATGCAGGCTGCTTGTCAGTACCACGTATTATGAAATCTACAGCAAGGGGCAGAGTTTTTTCTTACAAAGCTTTTTCTTTCAATTAATGTTCGGGACTCAGACACAGTCTCAGTGTTTAAGTCTAGGCTAAAACCCTATTTATTTAGCCAAGCATTTTTGTAAATAAATGTGCCTTAGATAAAGGAGCAGATCTGGGGGGCTCATGGACGTAGTGCATTATGGTGAACTGGTATGTTTAGATGCTGTCCTCCCCACTCTCACTGATCAGACAGGTTTGTTGACGGTGAAGTGATTGGTTGCTTTACCACTGTCGCCATCGTCCTCGGCTTGCTCATCAGGGACAATCTTATAATTTTGATTCATACATGTTGACTTCTCATACAAACTTATATAATTCTTTTGATTGTGTAAAGCTGCTTTGCGACAATATCTATTGCTAAAAGCGCTATACAAATAAAATTTAATTGAATTAGTAATTTAACTAAAATTACAAAATAATTGCTATAAAAAGTATACGAGGCTCATTCATGCAGAAGTTTTGGATTCACACAGACAGGTGTGTGCGTTTGTGTGTGTGTTGTACCATCTGTGGTGTATCTCTGGTCTGGAAGGTAAACTCTAGCTGTTGTCCAGACGGTCCGGAGCAGAGGATTATGGGTAGAATATTCTCCGGGGGGATGACATGACCTGAAGCACAGAATGTTACAGACACAAATCGCTCCTACAAAATGGAAGCAACTCTCTCACACACAGTGTCTCATCCACACACACACACACTCTGTCTCAGTCTCTTTCTCATGCACACTCTCCCTCTCGCACGCGCGCACTTATGGCGTTATATTCCTGCCACAATTCGGAGCGCGCGGTTTGACATTTTGAGAGCAGAAGAAGCACTCTATGCGCGTGCAGTGTCTCCCCTGCTCGCTCAACATGTTCTCCGCGCACGCGCGACTTCTCCATTCTGTGCGCGCTCGACTCTGCCCGTGCGCTCGCTCAACTTTGTCCAGTGTTACAAAACTGCCACAAAACCAGCCAATCACAGACTTCCACACACGACTTCTGATTGGCCGTTCCTTCCCTATCAGCTGGCAATATCGACCGCATCAGGCGTACTATAACTTGTATAGTGCTTTTAAATGGTCATTGTACCAAAGCAGCTTTACAAAGCAAAAGAAAATTATATTATTATATATAATTATATACAACTGAAAGGAAATGATAGAAGGGAAGCATTGTAAATAAAGTTGTATTTATTCATAAATATTATAAACAAATATTATATATAGTATTTATTTTTTATTCAATGACGCATTAGTATATACGAGTTTCGTTTGTCCATTGTGTGTTTTGATTTACTTATCTAATTATCCATATAGCTCATCGTCAGACTACATCGACTAAAATTCAAATCGGACAATTTGGGCTCATTACTTATAAACCTTTATTTACAACGCTTCCGTTATGCGGTCCATAGAGCCAGCTGATAGAGAAGGAAGTCGTGTGTGGAAGTCTGTGATTGGCTGGTTTTGTGGCAGTTTTGTAACACTGGACAAAGCTGAGCGAGCGCACGGGCAGAGTCGAGCGCGCACAGACTCGAGAAGTCGCGCGTGCGCGGAGAACATGTTGAGTGAGCAGGGGAGCCACTTCACGCGCACAATCGAGCTGTTGAGCGCTCAGTGGAGACACTGCACGTGCATAGAGTGCTTCTTCCGCTCCCAAAATGTCTAACCGCGCGCTCGGAATTGTGGCAGGAATATAACGCCAAAAAACTCGCACGCACGCTGTCTCGCACAAACTCACGCGCTCTCTCCCTCACACACAGAGAGAACACACAATGCGCGAACTCACCACATGAAAACTCGGCAATGCGTTCGCTACAGACTCCAGCTGACAGGAGAAGCTGCTCCTTAAAATCGGAGACCTGAGAAATAAAAATAGTGTTAAAGTATGTAGTTAATAAGCAGTGGCGGTTTTAGGCATAGGGAGGGCAGCATTTCATTTACAATATTATAAACACAAAGCTATAATTTATTGAATATTTTTTTCAAAATTGTGTGAAATGGCTAATAAAAATGGTAATAAAACGAATAAATTATTATGTGGAGGTGAATTGGTTTAGTCCTGACTTCTTGTGAGTGACAGTAGGGGCGGAATCAGTTGATTGTCGATTTCAAAATAAACAGCGATGGAGAGAAAAAGGCCAATTTAGAAAAAAAGAGAAAAGAAGAAGAGAAGAAACGAGCACAAGATAAGGGTAATAAAGGTATGCAACAACGTTCTCTCTGTATGATTACTGTATCATGTCAATGAAGGTCTAATGATGATTAGTGTTATAACGTCAGGGTTGTTAGCAGTCTTGCAGATGAGGAGCTGGCAGAGCAATGCAATACACCAGGCACCACGCTGCACTTTGGAGGGCTCTCTGATTTCTGATTTGGACAGTAGAGAGCTTGTGCAGGAAATCAAGAACTTCCCTCCCCTGCCATCAAAAACCATGACGCTCCTTGAGCTCATCACTTTTATTCATGAAAAGCATCTATCGGAGATCTACCCCAAGTTGTGGACTGCTCTCAGGATCGCACTTACTCTGCCAGTGACTGTGGCTCAAGCACAGAGGAGCTGTTGATCAAGTCATATCAGAGATCAACCACGTCTTAAGAACGGCTCACTGGCCTTGCTGTCATCAGTATCGATCACTCAATAGGGGAGCAGGTCTTGTACGATAACATTATTGATGATTTTGCATCAAGGAAGGCCAGAAAGGTCAGATTTAAATTTCTGGGTTTTTTTTGGTTGTTGTTTCAAGTTCAGTGTTATAAATATAATTTTCGGGAGTGTGGTGTGCTTTTTAGATTATTTATTTATTTACACAATATTGAACTCAATATTGGGGGGGGGGCAGAGGCGGTCTCGCCCAGGGAGTAAATCAGTATAGAACCGGCACTGTTAATAAGCCTTGCTCTTGCTTGTGTGTGTGTGTGTGTGTGTGTGTGTGTGTGTGTGTGTGTGTGTGTGCTTGTGTATTTACAGGCTGCATGGTTCCTCCGGCGATCACCACGGCCCTGCACTCTTGGAGAACTTGTGCGAAATGAACCGCTGCGTTCAGCATCAGGAACTTCACACTGCTCTGAGCCAGACATGCTGCGCAGACATGGAAAGATGCGTGTTAAATGTATATTACGTACCATATACTGTATGTACACACACACACACGCACGCACGCACACACGCACACACGCACACACGCACACACGCTCAAAAACCAGTTGTCCTCCTTCTCTCCTTGTCCACTGCTCCAGGACTTGCTGGAAGGATATAAAGAGTTCATCATATTAAAGAAGGACGTCTAGTCACACTGCTGGTGGTTGCCGTGGAAGCAAAGACATCAACATGACTGTAATTACAGGTGACTCGTCATGGCCACGAGCATGTGTGACTAGTAGCGCGAGTATGAAGTTAAATCCTGACATTAGAGTGTTTCAGTGGCTGTGACTGGAGAAATGCATTGCTTTTTAAAGACTCTGATATCAGTCATGTCGGAATTAGTAACGGCACGAGTGAAGAACGTCGTGAAGGCCTGCAATTACAGTAATTCCGACTTAATGTTTAAAACACCATCATCGACACTGCAGAAACTTAAACAGGAGGAAAAATACTGAATAGGGAATATAGGAAACACAGAAAGCTTCAGCAAAGGCTGCTTTTTTATTTAACAACACATTTAACCCACAGTACATGTCCCTGATAAAGCAGTTGCTATGGAAACGATAAATGGAAAAAAAAAAAAAAAACGCAACACTTTACCTTGTTTTTCCATCACCACTCTGCCATCTTTGTTGGCGCTGCTGAGAGAGAACAAGAAGCTTTCCACAAGCATCATAGGCGACGCCATGATCGGCCTGAAGTCTTCTGCTGAACCCTGAGGCTCGACAGGAGCTAGAACACGCATATACAAAATATCTTAAAGTGCAGCTTTTAATAATAATAATAAAAAAAAATTATCAGGATTTACATTTTCTTCATATTAAATTAAATTATGTAGATCAAATTAAAGAAATGGGAACAATTTATTTTTACAGTGGCAGGCTGCAGAAAAAAATTTGGGTTCTTATTTAACTTTAGCAACAACCTCATTTTTCCTCACATCTGTTCCAACCACTCAGCATTTAGCATCTGCGTCATCATCTTCACCTGTCTCTCACTGGTTCACGCCTTAACTTAGAGTCTGGCTCTTTAGATATGAAAATATGAAGAAACTAGGAGGGCTTTTCTTTTGCACATGTATGTGCCTTTTAGTGCATTGGTTGTGTGTTCAGAAAATTATGGGCTGTATTTTCTACAACTTGCTATACAGATAAACGGGTATAAACAGTAAGTCCCAGACATACAAACATTCAAGTTACAAATTTCCGCAGATATGAACGGACCGATGTTCTGCTTCTGGTTCGATCACGAAAGTAGCTCATGTGTTGTACAAAAAATAGACACTGCAGTGCACCAGAGATTCCTATTTAAAATTATATACGTTATTTTCAGTGTGTAAGTTAATACAGTATATAAAATGTTTAAAGTCCAGCATATTATGTGTGTGTGTGTGTGTTGGGGAGAGGGGGGGGGGGGGGGGGTAGTTGGGGAAAAATTAGTCGGTGCTGTCCTGATGCTTAACGAGACGGAGTTTAACGTCCAATACAGTGGAAAACTGCTCTGAGATGATATGGTGTCCGGGATTCCCCTCACGATTTAAAAGCGCTGAGACAAAACTTACATTTTAGAGTGAGATTTATTTCCTCAGGGGCGGTTACAGTTTTTGGCCACATGATGGCAGTGTGGGGACAGGGGACAGAGATTTAGTCAAATGGATTGGTATGCTTTACTCTGTATATTCGAGTCGAAGGCGTGTATTTGTCTTGACTTAAGAACAAATTCGACTTACGAACATGCTCCAAGAACAGAACGCGAGTTCTGTCTTTTTATTACTCTGTAACAATAACTATTATTAATAATATATTCAGCATTCTGCGAGACGGAAAGGTTACCTGCAGCTTTACTCTGAAGTCCCTGCAAAAAGCGTCCAAGTCCTTCAGTCCTTCGATTCTCCTTATTCACAGAGCTTGAGTGGGCGCTCACACCGCTCCCTTCATACTTCTCAGAAAATCCAAACAACTACACACACACACACACACACACACACACACACACACACACACACACACACAAAGCTCAACAGTGTGTTTGAAGTTTGTCACATTTAAACCTGTTTCCAGCATGTCTATAGCATGTGACACCTTGAAACATGGTAAATATTTATTCATAAGAAACTTCTTTACAGGTGGTAAAGTCCACAAAGCCAGTGTGTGAAGTTTAATTAACTAAAAAAAAAATTAAGCCATTAAAAAAAAAACAAAGCTCTTGTTATGAAATATACTGTACGCTGTTCAAACTGACTCAATATATTAAAGCGTAATTCCTGTTCATAAATCAAAAAAGATCAATAAAACTGTCCTTAGACCTCTTTTCTAATTTATATTAATAAACGTCCTATATTTACATAAAATGCATCATACTTTATGTCTGTAATAATCCCATCCTGTACAAATGAGCACAAAATATTCAGATTAGGTGAGAAATGTTGCTCAGCTCACCTTCCTGCTGATCAGACTCTTCTCAAAATATCTCTGTAACTTCATCAGGAACAGAATACAAGTGAGGAGGCATGACTTTAAAACAATGGCTGTTGTACAAAATGCATAATTTTTCACATTATAATTTGAATTGTACTTTAATAGATTTGAAAAACAACATAAGTAAGAGATAAAACACTTGGGAAAACAAATCAATGACAGGTTGAAGGTGCAGCACATCCTGACGTTTGTTCTTTTATTATTTAATGAAGCATAACATGTCAAACATTTGGAGTGGATCATCTGTTAGTTTCTTTTGTTTGTTTCCGTTACTGCAAAGCCATTATAGCGAATACAAACGCTGTCGGGACGTTTGATTGTGCGTCTCTTCCGCAATCATAACTTGCCAACTAGTTATCTGTAAATTTTCACGGATCAGACTTGCACTCGCTGACTCGTCATTCACGCCTTCTTTAAAACGTTGGCACCGTTCAAATGTTATTGAGAGTCTCATCCCCGCCCTGTGCTTGAAGTATCCGTTAACGACAATTACTTCATTTACCAGAGATTTCATCACAAGTCCTGGTTTGTTTTGAACAACAGAATCAATCAATTGTTGCTTGTTTTTTTAAGTAGAATCGATTCAACGTTTTAAATTGAATAGGTAAATTTACCTTTGAAATGTTACATGGTCTAAAGTTGGCAATGTGGGCGATTGCTGCGTTAGTCCGCGTTTTCCCCTCACTTGGGTATCTGACTTTTACTATAATTCTATTAATAACATTTCCTTTGTTAAATAAGACCATATTTTAACTTATATTATTCTTATCATCATTATTAAGCTGAGAGTGTGTACAGTACACAGGCAAGCAAGAAAAATTTTTTTTGACCCATACAGAAATTTTATGATAAAATGAATTTATGCAGAAAAAGTTGTTGAATTGTTAAACAAATAAGGTTAATCTTATTTACTCCATTAGTACATCTTTAACACCTTTTCTAACTTTTACTGAACATAAACCTGAACAGATCAGCATGTCCTCCAGAAGGTCTGGGTCGACCAGGCTGTTAACGTTTTATTCTTTTCTTTAAAAATGAACAAACTGTGACTCTGTTAATAGTAGATTTCAAGATTTCTAAATATTCGTCTCTGGGACCGTCCACCTCAGGCTCTTTGGAAATCTGAAATTTCTTTTAGCTTCTCACTTCTAGGCACGATTAATGATCAACACTCCCAGTGGTAACGGGCTCAGTGGTAGGTTTCTCGCATGCCGGGTTCAATTCCCAGTCGATACCCAAACCCCAGCCTGGATAAAATGGGAGGTTTGTGTTAGAAAGGGAAGAAAACCTGTTCTAGGCTGCGTATGAGTAGAACGGTCCCCTGTGGCGACCCGTTGACAGAAGTAGCAGAAAGACCAACAACAATAACAACGTTTAATCAAATAATTTCGTCTGGGTGTGTGTACTTACTGCATGTCTAAGAATGAGCCTGTGATCTACCTTATAGCCGGACATGCTCTCAGAGCGGCGGGTTAGAAAATTTAATCAGAAAAAAATAAATAAATAAAATACTCTGATCTATACACAGACCACACTTTGTCCTTCTTTTACATCGTGACGTGTGTGTGTGTGTGTGTGTGTGTGTGTGTGTGTGTGTAGTACCTTGAACAAGTTGATGTTGTCTATTTGTGCTCTGAACAGGAAGTCGTTAATGGTTAAAAGTTCAGTTCCTGTAGTGAAGACAAGACATAACGTGATTAGGGTACAATTAAGTTGAACATTCTCCATCATTGTTAGTTTTTTCCCGTTTTTATTTTGTTGTTCTCTTTAGGCTTAGCACGCTTGCCTCGCACCTCCAGGGCTGGCCGGTTTCATTCTCGTCTCTCAGATTTGGCAGATGCTCTTACAAAAGTGCTTTGATATTTCCATCAGTGGATTGTTTCCTACACTGGGTTACTAACTATGTACCATCAGTCTAACAGGGTTGGGAAGGTTTTTGTTTGTTTGTTTGTTTGTTTTTTGGCTGGCTGGCTGGTATGGAATTAACCCAAATATCTATTAAACAGTTAGATCTTTAGTTAGTTGTCGCTTTATGATTGCCTGAGACTCAGCTTCCAGCACCTACAGTAGGTTCCTGAACAGAAAAAAGTGTCTAGATGCACGTCAGCAGAGCTCAGCAACCAATCAGGGAAGGAGTATCTTCTTATATGAGGTCACAAAACGGGGAAAGATAGGACTGGTTTGTTTAAACCCCAGCTGATACATTGAATGAATGAATGAATGAATCATTCATTCATTCATTCATCTTCTCTACTGCTCATCCTCGCTGGGGCCTGAAGCATGTCCCAGGAGAATTTGTACAAAAAATAGTAAGGAATAATTTGTCCCCCCCCCCTCCCTCTCTCATTTTTAGTTTTTACACACAAACACACACGAGGAACGATCTGAACTTTAGTTTAGTGAATTTTGCGTAATAGGTCCCCTTTTAGATGGACAACTAGCGGCATTCAGACCGTCAGGATTAGAATATCAGCAAGAAGTCCTCACAAGGATAGTAGGACAAACATGCATATGTGTGTGTGTGCATGTGTGTGTATGTGATTACCTGACTGAGTGCTCTGAGTCACAGGATTCATGCCCACCTTCCCTGCGATCACAAACAACATTTATTAATATAACACCAAAAACCAACATTCATCTTTTTTTTTTTCACCGACTCACACACACATACACACATATATATATACACACACATATATACACATACACACATACACACATACACATATATACACACACACATACACACACACATACACACACACATACACACACACATACACACACACATACACACACACACACACACACACACACACACACACACACACATACATACACACAACATACACACACATACACACACATACACACACACATACACACATACACACACACAGAGCTAACCTCCAAGAGTGCGCACGAGCCCCTCCAGCACAAACAGGATTTGCTTGATATACATCAGATTCTTGGCCTTCAGGCGGCTCCTGCAGAAGCCACGCATTAATACGTTATTTCTTCCTCGCAAACATTCGAAAGCTGTTTTATGAAAGTCATAAGCATCTCCTGACATTTTAAAAGAGATTCCTGAGCAGCAGGCATTTTTTTTAAGCCTGTGAGTAATAAAGTAATTTTTATATACAGTATATCTTTTTGTCTTTACCTGTAGCGGTTGCAGTACTGTGAGAGCTGCGAGTGAGCCCTGCAGAGCTGGAACACAACCACATCAACGGCTCACATTAATTCAGCCATTAGTGCTCGTCAGGCGCGGCAAGATAATGCGCTTATGCGGCTAATTACAGTAGATTAGAAGCGTCGCCACCTGAACATGGCGCTGTTAAAAATCACAATTTTATTTTATTTTTTTACAAAGCAATAGAGGTTTCAGGTCACATCTCGTGAGAAATTACTTATCAATTAAAATAATTAAAGTTATTAGCTTTACTAAAAATCTAATTAATGATTACACTTTGAAACTCCGTACATATTAAAAAATATTATTTAGTCCTGTTTGAAACTGAGGTCATGAGTGTGTCAGATGAATAGATTATCTGCTGTTACATACTGTACTGTATGTTATCGATCAAAACGTAATAAACAAATGTTTGTTTTGCATAATATTGCTCATGGGTCACACAGATCTTTGTACGTGTACACCACAAGAGGACGCACTTGCAGTTCAGGCCGTATGTGATATTGGACACGGTCTTCATCAGCACTCATTTCTGAATGAGATCAGAGATACAATCTTTATTTATTGCGCCTTGTTTTTGCTCTGTTTGTTTCAACTATTACTATTATTAATTTATCTTAAATAACTAGTTTGCTGGGATACTTGTTTAAGTTACATATAGCGATACTTTTCTGAGGTAATTCGTGACTCCAAAATCAATTTTCATTAATTATTATTGAATTTATACATTTTTGCATTTGAGGTGGTAAAATGTTGCAATTCCTTTATAAACCTACAGGTGGTGCACTCTAAACTATTCACACATTGGCAGACAGCGCAGCGTCCGTTGTGAATTATTCATCTTTTGAAAATTTCAGCAAAAATTTTTTTTAATTAAAATTTATAAAGAATCAGGATATTTATAAAATCGTAATACAGATCGAATCGAGTGTGTTACAGATCAAATCGGAACCTTTAAAAAAGTTTAATGATTAATTAAATGTTGCCCCTTTCATCATACTACTTTTCTCACTTAAAAACCAAATTTTTATTTTTTTAAATTATTTAAAAATACAAAAGTTTAATATTTAACTGACGTCGATTCATATCGGTCATCCGCCATAATTATTATTTCTAAAAAAATAAAAAATAAATAAAAAACCCATACACAACTTGCTCAACAAATAATCCACTCCTACCACACGAGATGAAAATGTGTGAATAATTCAGCGTGCGCCACCTGTAGGATTATAAGGAAACGGTGACGTTTCACCTCCTCAAAGAGACTTGGTTTGAGACTAATTCACTCTCAGAGTTTGGAGAAAATAACAGATCGCAGGTTTTTAACGTGCACACGTGCGCTCGTTACAGAATATATATCTGAGGCTGATCAGCTGATGACCGGTCACGCCCAATCAAACTGCAACCCAGTCAATTCTGGTCTCTGGTACTGATGGGTCATTCATGAACGATTCATTCTTTTTGAACGAATCTTTAACGTGACTCAGAAGAACGAGTAGTCTCGGAGAGTGATTCATTAATTTTCTAATGGACGTGCATGCGCAAATCATCTCAAAGCCTCCGGAGGTTATGTACAGGAAATAAGTAGCTACCTTTGAGTCTTGGTAAATACGCTATGCAGTGCAATAGATTCCAAAGAACGAACGACTCGGACCAGAAGATATGATGGTGAGCTGCTCAATATGTCCTTACCTGCATTGCAATATTTTCATTCCTGAAACTCTAGCCGAAATGTGTGTATGTAGACGTGTTAGGGGTCTGTTTATTGAAAATTAAACATTTTATTTTATTTCTGATCATAAGAACAAAATTAACTAAATGACTCAAAAAAAGATTTGTTTATTTTGATGAATGAGATTCAAAGAACTGAATCCCTACAATGATTCAAACTTCCCATCACTAGTCTCTGGCTGATCAAACACTTCATCTCTATTATACTGTAAATGTAATACACAGTTTTTTGGATCTATATTGGAGTCACTGCATGAAACAATCCTGATTCATAATGGAGACGTTTTCTCCCCCCATCTCTACTCTGAACAATTTAAATGTGTAGCATTTTGTTTGTTAATAAACTAAACGTTGTAATTATTGGCAAACCGCTGTGGTATCGGCATAACAACACACTCCAGATCCGGGATTTATACAAAAATAACTTACTTTCAATAAGAATAAATTCAAAAAGAAATACATCTGTAATAGCACCTCGTGTTTTTTTATAAAAAATATTTAAAAAAAGCCTTAAAATCAGGATTATTAAATATTCATGCAATTCTTATAAATGTGTTTTAAAGTCATCCATTACACACAGCACTGTTATTGCGGGCAGTTTAAAATATCTTCCTTATTTTATTCAGGGGATATTTCAGCACGTCAGGACAGCACATGCTTTCAACGACAACCAGCTCGCTGTTCAACACAAGGCGAGAATGTATTTTTTATTACTCTGGGAAACTCTTAACAGAAAGCATGTTAATGCAGTAAAACAGCAGCAGGATCGAGACATTTACCGGTTTGGTCACACGGCGTACCATTGTTAACATAATCATTAAATGAGCTGAAAGTTATAATTTTTGCAACGTGTAAATGTCCCTCGTGCGCATGTCTCTGTACTGAATAGAGCTTAAGGCTGAGATCCCGGGGAGGAAAAAAAAAAAAAAAAAAAGGGCCAGTCATGAATGCAGGTGTGATTTGTAGTTTCCTGTGGACGGCAGTGGAGGTTTTGATAAGAAGCTCCCGGGGCAATGAAAAGCCGTGTTCATTAACATAAACTCGTGGTTTACTCGCGGCTTGCAGCTGGGGACTGGGGAGAATTTCTTCAGGAGCAGGTGGGATTAAGATAAACAACAGGAAAGAGAAACTCGCAGACACACACACTACAGTGTAAATACAAACAATGTAACTGTGGCCTCAAAGCCAAAGGCGTGAGTGTGTGTGGTTACTATAGATACTCAGTTATTAAAAAAAAAAAAAAAAAAATAGTTTCCTCCAAATCAGTTTGAATTCCAGTCTAAGGCTGCGTTTACACTTGGTACCCTGTTCAGGTGCAATCCCACTTCAGCTCAAATCAGCTTACAAGAAATAAACAACGGTCTAGCTTCAGTGGTCAACCAAATGTGAGTGGCTTGTGTGACATTACAAAAATGTAGGATTTAATTAAAAAAATTTTTTTAAACATTAACATTCCTGGCGGTCATAATATCACCGATATGCCACCTAGACGTTGGGTTTAAATTTTAAGGTTTGGTAGCTTTATCACAATAACATCAAAGTAAATCAATTATTTACTTTCCCAGGTGCAGCTCAGCGCCGGCCGTACCTGTGCTCCGGTGATCTCTGCGCTGTGCAGTGCCGTGATCGTGTCCGTCAGGTTGTGCGCCTCGTCGATAATGACGATCTGATCCTTCAGTTTGATCCCGGACGCCTTGCGAGTCGCAGCATGAAGGAGCGACTGATACGGCAACACCACCACCTGAGACAGGGAGAAATGTACGCTAGTTTCAGGTTCAGGGCTACTTCAGAACAAATTATTAGAAATTAATACAACTTTTAGCTTTGCTGAAACCAGAATGTGCATTTGCGTGGCTTGTCGACGGGGCACGGCTCCGGCCGCGCATGTTCCCAGGAGTGAAAAGGAACTGGTGTGCTGTAGTTGTTAGAAATGTGTCTCTCGATGGAGAAAAAAAAAAAAAGTATTCATACTGTCGTTGAGTATTATTTCTGCTCATACGGCAACGGTTGCGAAAAAGGTGGCAGAACAATTCCGAGAGAGATTTAATAAGACGGTGCAAAGTAACACAGTCATGCTGTCTACTGATACTCATACTGATACTTGTACTGATTATGAAATTTTACATTTTCTGACATATTCAGTTTGGATCAGACTGCCCTTTTTTTTATTTTTTTATTTTTTTATTTCCCCCCAGATTTTCTCCCTAATTTAGTCCGAGTGTCCAATTCCTCCCCGTCACTAGGGGGCTCTCACATTAAGGCTACTACTGCCACTCAGCTGAGGGGGGGAGACTATCACGTTTTTCCTCCGAACCACGTCACGCCAGCCGACCGCATCGTTTTCGAACTGTTCGCTCGCGCACCGTTGGGGGACGGCGTAACACGCTCGGAGGAGAGCGCTATCCGCTCCTTCCGATTTCGTGAGCTCACAGATGCCCCCGATTGGCTGTAGAGCAGCGATTAATTTGGAAGCACTAAGTACCCATCATTCCTCCCCTCTGAGAGAGCTCGGCCAATCAGCTCTCTCTAGACCTCCGGCTGCGAGAGGTTACAGCATCACCCGGGAATCGAACTCGCAATCTCCAGATGATAGGCCGAGCACTTTACCACTGCGCCATACGTGATATGAACCGCATCCAGAGATGATTTGAAATCAGATTCATCAAGATGTGGCTCAGTCTGGATGCTCTACCAGCTCAAATCGTATTTCTAACTGTCCGTTATGTCACTCGTTCCTCAGGAAGATGATAGAAAAATGGAGATAGAAATGTAGTGCAATAGTCCCAGGACAGCGGGGTCATGAGAGATCGTGACCTGAAGTGTGATTGAGTCTCCTTTTTGCAGGAATCTGCAGCGACCTTTGTTACAGGATCTGATTGAGAAATAAAGTTCTTCTTTTCAGAAGAAATAAACTCAGATCACAAAAAGATGATATTGTTCGTCTTTTCATTTCAGTACTGTATATTTTGGCGCATACTGTACATAACAAACAGTACTGAATTCCATACACGTCCAACACTATACATTAGACAAGTGTAAAATGATTGGATTTAAACAGACATTGTGACTATAACACATATTCATGTTATAATTAACCATGGAAGTGAGAGTTTGTTACAACCCCGAAGTTATTGGTTTTCTAATAACAGCACATCCTGAAATTGTTTAATCCTCTTATACAACAATAATTTGCCAATAATTAAATTTTTATAATTAAGAAATTATAGGTTGTAGGTTTTATATCCCTTAATAGTTGCACTTAATGCTGTGTGTGCGGTCCCAGGACCAACGTAGTTACAGTTATCAGTTACATTACAGCAGCTTTAAACACTCATTCCATCACCAGCCGCCTTTTATCTTTGTTGAAAAATTAATAATATGAAACCTTAGATTTGGACTTTGCAAATTTTTAAACACATTTTAACTTGTTAAACGAGCAAGGTCTTGATATACGAGTACTGTATTACGCATGTGCTTTATCTGCCGAGTGTCACCTGATCACAGCTGAGCCAATAGTTTTTCTCTCTCGCTCTCGTGCTGTGGGATTGTGGGTAATCGCCTACCACGATTGGTCTCAGTGCACGTGTGTCACTCGTATAATCAACATCTGTGTGTACTGTTTACTATAACATTGTGACCACACACGTGTGTGTGTGTACGTAAAGCATTTTTCAAATTTTGTGTTCAAGTGTAGTGAATGTTCTTTGATAACTGTACTACAGCAACGACATCCGTGAAGAAAAAAACCCTGTAAAGGCTGTCACAGTGCAGGAGATTAATCTGTTTAACGACAACGCAACGTCACATTTCCTCAAAAGAGGGATGTGACATAGTCGTCCTACACTGCAGCCCCCCTGCTAGTGCTTCTTCTACCTGTCACAAATGGTTTCAAAAGGTAAAGTGTTGATTAATTTGTCTTATTCTTACTTTATATTCATTATTTTTATATGAATATTTTTGGTTTGTGGAATGAATTATCAAAGTTTCCATTTCCATTCGTAAATCTCTTTACTGTGTAAGACGAGAAGAGGCAGAGGGGAGGGGCTAATTCCACACACACACACACACACACTGTGGAAAATCTGTTGGGATTTATTTTAACTTTTTTTAAAAATTTTATAAAAGGTAAAGTGCAGGTTAATTTGTTTTATTTTTACTTCATATTTTATATTAATTATTTTTATTTATTTATGTTTTTGTGCCTTGAAATGAATAATTTGAGTTTCCATTATTTCTTATGGGAAAATACGATTTGGTTTATGAATGTTTTGATATCCAAGCCAGCTTCCGGAATGAATTACGTTCGTAATCCAAGGTTCCACTGTACTAGGGAAACTTTAGTGTGTGTGTGTGTGTGTGTGTGTGTGTGTGTGTGTGTGTGTGTGTGTATTTACCTGGGCTGCAGGAATAGCCAGCCGTGTGCTGTAATAAGGGCAGGTGTGTGTGTCTCGGCCGTGCTGCACGAGCTGCTCGATGTCTCTGACGCCCGCCAGCACCTCGTCTCTCATCGCCATCGTCTTCTCGTAGCCTGAGAACGTGCAGGTCGCTTTGGTGGGTCGGCGGCGGCGCTTCAACTCCGCCTCCGAGTCCTCCTTGTTCTGCTTATCTGCATCGGCAGTAAAAGTTAAAAGTGACCTGGAGTCTCATTTGGTTTCCATAACGCTCCTGAGTGTTGCTTGTTTGTTTTTCTGGCGTGATGTTTACCATGTTTATTTTTTTGCAGCTCCATGCAGCGATCATTGATCAGCTGAACAGTCCCCAGTCGTGCCACCTCTGGATTAATGCACAGATTCTGAAGAGACAAGGACACGGCTTCTTCTCACAAATACAGAATTTATATAAAATACTTTAAAAAGAAAATACAAAAATGATTACAAATATCACCATGTGTGTTTGGGTTGTCGGTCCTACAGTTTAACCACTGGCGAGTGTCCATTGGGGTCTTATTATTATTGTTATCAACTTGTTATTAAAGACACAGTGTGTATTATTTAAAAAGTGTTTCTAGATCTGAACTACCATCACCACAACAACTAGACAATGAGATCAGAGATGCTAAACTCCACTCCTAAGTCTTAAAAGCTTAAATCCAAACAGGAATCCGATTTCAAACCATCTCTGGATGTAGTTCAAATCAAATTAGCAAAAATCAGAATCACCACATGTGTTTCAGTTGAAACAATCTGGCGAAAGGGTTCGGGTTAGGGTTAGATAGGTAGGTAGGTAAATATTCGGAGTATTCGCTCCGCCATCCAAATCATTGAATTCAGGTTCCAAAATTCATTGAATCACTTCCATGGTTACAGGTTTATAAAATCAAGCACCTACAGTAGGCATGGAGACTGCGTCTACAAACATCTGTGAAAGAATGCGTCGTTCTCAGGAGCTCAGTGAATTCCAGCGTGGTGTGTGGCACCTGTGCAATAAGTCCAGTCGTGAAATTTCCTCGCTACTAAATATTCCACAGTCAGCTGTTAGTGTATTATAACAAAGTGGAAGCGATTGGGAACGACAGCAACTCAGCCATAAAGTGGCAGGTCACGTACAAGCACAGAGCGGGGGCAGGGGATGCCGAGACGCGTAGTGCACAGAGACGTCAACTTTCTGCAGAGTCAATATCTACAGACCTTCAAACTTCATGTGGCCTTCAGATTTTGAAGATGCACTGTAGATCACTATAGATTTTATATCATAATAATTATATAATTACTGTGAAATATTTTAGATACAGTACATTATGTTTTAATATTAGGAAGCGGTTTGCTTTGGGTAAGGAAAGACTGTTTTCATCGCAACTGGAAGCAGCAGTGGGGTTTAAAAAGAACAAACTATACCTTAATATATATATAATATACACACACACACATATATACTGTATATATACACACACACACACAGTATATACACACACACACACACACTGTATATACACACACACTATATATATATATATATATATATATATACACACACACACACACACTGTATATACACACACACTGTATGTACACACACACACACAGTATATACACACACACACACAGTATATACACACACACACACACACACTATATATACATACACACACACAGTATATATACACACACACACACACACTATATATACATACATACATACATACATACATACATACACACACACACACACACACACATAAATACACATGCACACACATATATACTGTATATATACACACACACACACACAAACACACACACCTGTCTAGACCCAAGATTGACCAAGCTGACTGTGGATCCATACGGACTCTTCTGCACTTCATGCACGAACTGGGCCAGCTGAGAGTGTGTACGGCTGCAGTAATAAATCTGATGGAAAAAAACATTTAAAAAACATCATGTAACACACATCACACACTTGAATTACTGCACATTTATTTAAGATGACACATGAAGTGCCTCCATTATTAGAATGTCACTGACAGCAGTAATGCCAATTTTCTTTCTTTCACACATATTGCTTCAGTGTTGCGGATATTTTGTCCGTCTTACAAAGAAGGAATTCTATTGCCTTCTGTCCTTTTAAGAAGAACTTTGTATCCAGCCCATCACAACCTCCTCCTGCACTGTTAATTATTTTCCTATAACAGCACACGCACAAGTGCATTATTCCTTACTTAACTAAAATCACAAAGCCTACCTACTCACAAAATATGATCGCTAAATATGCATGTTTACTCAACATGTCTTGTACAGCTGTATGAAAGCAACCTTGGGTTAACCCATGGTCTAAGCAAAGTTGTACAGCAAGTCCCCGACTTATGAAAGAGTTGCGCTCCGAGAACACGTTCGTAAGTCGGATTCGTTCGTAAGTCTGAAAAGGTGAGTCTTATACACCTTTGACACAAATATACACAAAGCATAAAGGTACTACATAGTGTTTACTGTGCGCTTGAGCAAACGGCATTTTGTCTCAGAGCTGTTTTGGACTATAAACCGTTCTCCTGCATACCCACACGCACGCACACACACACACATACGATATACCGGACTTTAGATATTTTATACATTCATTTCACAATGAAAATATTGTATATAATTTAAATATTGGTATCTGGTGCACTGCAGTGTCCAGCATCACCCGGTAATCGAAACAGAAATGTAATATTCTTCTAATGTTTTACTGCGGCTAAGAGTATCACTGTCCTGTGCTTGAATTCTCCTGTAAATGTCAATCAATTTTACAGGGCAGGGATTGAATGCTAGTCTTACCTAATTACCTGACGCACATTTAAATCAGAAAATCTGTAAAAATATGTGAAAATAAAGTACCGTTAAACCTTGGATTGTGAGCATAATTCATTCCAGAAGCATGCTTGTATATCAAAGCGTATTTCCGCCAATAAAAAGTAATAGGAATTCTGATTCGTTCCACAAGCCAAAAATATTCATATAAAAATTATTAATACAAAATATTAAGTAAAAAGAAATAAATTACCTGCACTTTACTTTTGAAAAGAATAAAATAAACAAAATGCTTTTATGCGCGCACACACACGTGGTTACAATGGTACAGTAAGCAGTACACATGTGCACGGAGTAGATCTGTGACGCACGCATGCTAAGACCGAGCATGGGAGACGATTACCCACAATCCCACAGCGCGAGAGAGAGATATGTGCTCGTAGATGTCATTTACACGCACCTTGGTGACGTGCTCTTCCTCTAGATCTTCATCATCATCATCATCATCACAGAGCCTGGAGAAAGAAAAAAAATGCAAAAAAACAGTATGAAAATGAGGACTTAAAGGAATACTTAAAAAAAAAAAAAAAAGTGTACATATATCCGCCCACTTCTTTTTGGGTGCGGCGTCTTCATCGCTTTCGTAATCCGCAACAACGAGCCCGTCCTCGTCGTCTTCGTTAGGTCCTGCTTCTGAACCTGCGTCCTGCTTGCTGACCTGCAGCAGCTTTTCAGTCTCGTCACTCTCATTGTTCTGTGGATATAAAGGACGGATTTTGTTTAGATATGAAAATGCGCTTCATTCAGCACTCATTAAATATCATGACTACTCGTAACTGACTTTTCTCTTCATGGCGTATTTAAGCTGAGCGTTGTGTCTAATCATCTCCAGCCGGTCCTCTCTCCTCTTCCTTTTAATTTCTTCATCCTGGGAAAGAAAAAAAAAATGCAAGACATGATTACACACAAACCCTGAGGAAATTTCTGCAGCTCTTTTTATATTGGCATTTTCAGTGGTACTTGTGTATTTTGCACCTTTTGCAACTTATTACTATGTTTTTTATTACTATGTTTTAGTGAGATGATACGAGGGTGAGTCAAAAATTATCCACACTCTACTGTAGCTAATTAGAATTTTAATTCAACTTTTTCTGCATTCTCCTTGCTTTTCAATAAAGTTTGCTCATCTGTTGACAAGCTTTCATATTCCTTCATTACAAAATATTTTAGGCAGAGCTGCAGGCACCCTTAACACCACAAAACTATGTTTTTGTAGAGTGTCAGAGACAGTGTGGGCAGAAGTGTGCAGACGCATTGTCATGCAAGATCGCAAAAGAAAAAAAAAAAACTCTGCTCTTCTTTCATGTGAATCCGCAAGAACAAATGAACCGATGTAACACGTTCACACCTGCTCAGCAGTGACCGGGCAGGCGGGAGTCTTGAACGGAAAGCGCTGATCAGACCAACAGAAGATTTAATTATTTTTGACTCTCGTATTCAACATTTAGTTTTGTTTTATTTCCCCACCTTTAACTTATTCAGCTTTTCTCTCTCTTCTCTTTTCTGCACGAATTCCGAAATCCAGTCCAGCTCGCCATCAGTGCCAGTGGTGCTTCCTTTCTCCTTCTTCTCCTGAACTGGAATTCCATCTCCGTCTTTTTCTGCTGAAACAGGGTCGGGAATCACCAGGGAGCACACGATACGATATTATCACGATACCAAGGTGCCGATTTGATCTGTATTGTGAATCTTTTATTATCATGATTTCATAAAGATTCCAATTCAGTATTTTTTTTTCTTCTGATTTTTGTTAATATTCTAAACATACTTAGCAAGTAATTCGCTTCTACCACACATAAAGTGAACAGTTTAGAGTGCGCCACCTGTAGGATTATAGAGGAACAGCAATATTTTACCAATCACAAACAGCAAACAAATTTATTGTACATGTATAGATATAATAAAACTGTGAAGTTATCGTGTCTGTAAATTGAACATATTTGTGAAAAAATAATTCGGGCTGACGTAAGATGAGTAACTGAGCACATCAAGATGTTTTTTGGACTTTTTGTCTGTTTGTTTGTTTGTGCACGTATTACGCAAAAACTACTGAACAAATTTTAATGGGGTTTTCACAGGTGTATTTGGCTGAGCTTGAGATAACATGCAGGCTTTGGTTCATCAAAATCGGCCCACGAGAAGAGAAGATATGCTAATTTTACATTTAAATGGGAAAACGCCCATATCATAAAAAAAGTTTGAAAAAAAAAAACCATGAAAACTTCAATAGATGGCGCTGTACATTTTTTTTTATATGCTCTTATGAGTTTGCAATTGAAATCTATTTAATAAACGAGATTGCACACACAACATTTTTTTGTTCAATCCAAAATTCAACAATTAGAGCTTTACATTTTTTAAAACACGTTTATGAGTGTGCAATTAAATTACATGTTAATAATGTAATAATAATGGGGACATCTAGTCTAAATAAAAATAAAAAAAAAGAATAAAAAAAAAAAAAAGAATAAAAAAAAAGGGGGGGGGGAGTAATTTTTTCCCTAAATGTTTTTTAGGAGTAACTGTGGCAATATACGTATCGCCACAGAAAAGAATTGCGATACGTAACCAAATAATTTTTTTCACCCATCTCTCGAAAGCACTAGTAAGCAAGTCTCAAGGCACAAAATAGGAAAAATCTACAAATTTTAAATATTTTAATACTTTAGATAAATTTGACAGTGAATTTTGTAGCGCTTTTCTGATATTTTTGATTCTTCAGTTCACTCACACTTTTGCCCAAGAACACAGCTATGAATAAAGAACGGCACAAAAACATCCTCCAAGAGCAACTTTGGTCAACCGTCCAAGAACAGTTTAATGACGATTAATTCCTTTTCCAGCGTGATGGAGCTCCTCGCCATGAGGCAAAATTGATAACCAAGTGCCTCGGGGAACAAAGCATGGAAATTTTGGGCCCAGACCAGCCTCCCCAGACCTTAATCGCATTGAGAACTTGTGGTCGATCCTCAGGAGGCGGGTGGACAAACAAAATCCCACAAATTCTGACAAGCATTTAATTATGTAAGAATGTGCTACCATCAGTCAGGATGTGAAAACACTGAAGCAGAAGGCTTTGTGAAAATTACTACTGGGGTCATTCTCAAAAATTTTGTCCACAGCTGTATGCATGGAGTCAAATATAAGTGAATCGACTACTTTTGATTCTTCATTTCAAAATAAATCGATTCCCTGAAATTTGAACTGTATATAGTTTTATAAACTTTACAGAACTTGGGAGTGTGTGTTCAGAGATTTAGTATACACATTTACATCAATCACGGGACGCCATGGAGTTACTGTAAAACCATTGAGAAAACGTTTACACTCCAAATGAATCAATAGAGAATCGTTTCATTCTAAATCGAGGAATCGAAACGAACCGAGTCGTGGATCACCCGCGCTCGCTGTGCGCTCGAGGAGCTTCGCGGCTTCTTGGCGTTTCTTCTCCTCGAAGTCCTTTAACCAGGTCAGCGCCCCACAGATCAGACTCAGAGACTTCCCCTGCAAATCACAAACCAACAGTGAGTCCCATGATGCCGCTTAAACCGCGGAGGGATGAACAGAAAGCTGCATAAAGACCGACCGTGCCGGTGGGGCTCTCGAAGATGCCCACCTTGCCCTGCTCGAGCACGGCGTACAGCGACTCCATGAAGCGCTCCTGGATCGGATACGGTTTAAAGGGGAACGGGAAGCGGCTTGAACCGTCCTCGGTCTCCATCTTTCATATCCCTAAGATGATTTAGAAATCCGCAGACATTTCAACAGTTCGCGCTAAACTTCCTCGAAGCTCCGCGCCATGAGTCTGTCTCAGCCAATGGGAACAAGGCCCAGCCCACTCCGCTTAGGGATCATCATCAAATTACTGTACCACTTTCACCAAGTGACACTCTAAACACTTTTCTCTATATTAAAGGATAAATAAGTGATTCTAATGCAACATAGTTTTAGTCAAATTAGTGAATATCTGCTAGCTGAAGGTCTCTGTGAAAGCTGAAATAAAACCAGGTGTTCGTAAGCAGCCCTGGCTTTGTAAATGCAAAAGAAAAAATAAAAAAAAGAAAAGGAAATGGCTCTGATCGGGCCCCAAAGTACAATTCTGGCTAATCAGCAGGCATTTCATTCAGGAATTATGAAAAAATTGCAAATCATAAAATAAAAAAAAAATTATAATAAAAACAGACAGACACATTTATAGTGGAGGGAATTGTAATTTTATACACACTGTTTTAACTAACTAGACAATAAATAATAATATATAAATAATGATGATTGGGCCCAAGCACCTCTGATATCGCTACTTGGGCACTCCAGAAAGACATTGGGCACATGCATTTAAAGGGAAAATACCAATACCATTATGAAATAATATATTACTCTATATATAACATAAGCCCTAGTTGCACAGGATTAGTATTACTGGTGACCTCTAGTCATTAGAAATAATTTCTGAGGTTGTCTGTGATTTTAATCCCGTGCGAATTGCACATTTCTGTAATTTGTAAAGTAAAAATTCCCCCACAAATGAACGACTATATTTCGCCTTACATCGAGGTCCTTTGATAATATTAGTCCAGAATGCGACTCAGCATGTCTGTGATTTGGCCAGGATTTGCCGGGGTCGCATATCGTGCACCTTTTATCACATCTTCCACGAAGATTGGAGGCTGCATTGGAGTGCTTTTTGTGTATTTTGTGTTCTGGGGCATATCGATATACACCATACAACAATACAATGTGCAGAAAGAGAAATCTTGAAAACCATCAAAAGAGTGATTGAACTGAATGACATGAAGTCAGTATGAAGGCGAATGCACCATCGTAATGGCAGCAGATTCCAACCTGTATGCTGATCTTTTGAGCAAGCTAAGACCTCCAAAAAGCCCTAGATACTAGAATAAAAAATATTCCACTGCAATATCACTCAACAGTTACATAATATATTGTTGCTAATAACTTCATTAGCTGTACAATATATAATTATAAATGGTATTTTACGCCTTGTTTACGCTAAGTTGCACTTCTTTCAACTTCAGCCGAATACACTCTCCGCTCGTTAATCAGGCAAGGGACAATACTATATAAATGGAAATTGGATCTACTTTAGAGTAGTCAATGTGCAGCTTGTATAACAGTACAGATTTACTATCCTCTAACAATAACTCAACATGCAGACTTTATTGTCTAATTAACTGGCAACGAAAATGAGTAGACCCTAAGTGAACATGTCAAAACTGTGTCTAAAGTCTCAATATTTTTTGTGAGCACCATCGTTATCTAGCACTGCCTTAATCCTACTGGTCATGGAATTCACCAGAGCTGCGCATGTTGTTGCTGAGATCCTCTTCCACACCTCCATAATGATATCACGGAGCTTCTCCACCTTCCGCTTGAGGACGCCCCACAGGTGCCCAATAGGGTTCAGGTCATATTTTGCCACTGGAGAACACATGAACATGATGAATTGGACATGTGACTGCATGGTTAAAGATGTCCAGCTGTTATCACTTAGGGTGTACTCACTTTTGTTGCCAGCTATTTTGACAATTATGGCTGTATGCTGTTATTTTAAGAGGACAGTAAATCTGTACTGTTATACAAGATGCACATTGACTACTCTAAAATATATCCAAGTTTCATCTCTATAGTACTGTCCTTAGAGAATGTTTGCTGAAAGGTGTACTCACTTTTGTGAGTGGGGATAGATAGATAGATAAATAGATAGATAGATAGTGACTGTTTTGCGGCTGTTCGGTAATTTATCCACGACCCCTGGAGGCGCAGCGCTGCTCCTTTCGAGTCACTCTAGAAAGTTCGCTGCCCTTCCTTCGACTGAGCAGTCTGGAAGCTTCTCTCAGCTTTTAAATCCTCTCTCTCCGTCTTTCTCATATTAAATCAGTTTCTGTAACTTGACACGGACCACTCACTAAGCATCAGTTTTAAACCCCGAGCAGCACATTAAGTGCAGGTACTGACACTTCAGCGAGTGAGCTGAGCCGCTTCCCTTTGACGGAGGACTGCAGGACTGTTTTAGCCGTAAAATTGCACATTTCGGTGCGAATATGACTGCAGAGGAAGTGTCACACGACGGCCAGAGCATCCCTATTGAGGGAGAGGACATCACTCCTAAGAAAGATGGAGGAGTTTTGAAGGTAAAAATTACTTATTTACGGGCGTTTTTGTGTTTGACTAGGCCGGTGTGAGGACAGAGAAGCTAGCATGGCAAGCGCTAACGTTAACTTTTAACTTGAACTTGTTCCTCCACAGTACGTTATAGAATCGTGTGGCTGCATGATGAATTCGATTTAAACCTTAATTATAAAGTGATTAGTTATCGTACATGATTGCTAAATATCCAGAAAGGCTGCGTTAGTCAGGGATGCTACACACACACACACACACAGGGCTACCTAGCTAGCTTGTCGGCTTTTTTAACTGAATGACGCAAGGTGCCACTATAATTAGGTACAGTCACAGACCAAATAAAGATTAACTACATAAGTATTACAAATAAAATATTAGAGACCCATTTTGCAATATAAAAAGTTTATTTTCACACGTGGTGTGTTAGTCGGGTGTCCGTTAAACGCTTCCAGAAATTTCCAGAGGTTGGTTTCTCGAGCGCGTGCGGACTTTACCTCTTAAGCGCTGCACGGGTTTAAAGGTGCAATAAGTGTTTGTGTCTTGTTTAGTTATGTAATATGAATCTAGGATTAAACCTCTGCCTTAAATACTGCATTAAATTGCTGAAAAATGAAAATCCTCATCAGACTTCCAGTTCGTGCCTGTGTAATTATTAGTATATATTACTATAAATACAAATATAATTGCAAGCAACGATGAGTGGGCCCAAGCACCTGCACCATTGTCTTCCAGGTGCACCCACACCACCTGTGTGATTTTTAAGCACGTTAACATGCATTTAAAGGAGAAATACCAATACCAGTATGACATAATTGTAGAATTGTGGGAATTTTATTATAAGGCTAGGGAAAAAAGCATCACACTGGTGTTATTCAATGTAATGTCACTCAGTATAGTGCCACGAAAAATTATTAGCCAATTTTTACCATAAGTTTAAGGCATCGTCATGGCTGACCTGTTTGAAATATAAAAAATCCCTAGTTTGCATTCTCAATGTCTTGAGGTCACATGGTTTGGTGGGGATCGTAAAAAAAATCCCCTTGGAGGAGTACATCAAAATCCAATGGGTGCAGACGAGCCAAAATTACTGACTTCTACTGTATGACATGCAGTTCTAAAGTTGTTCAGCTTAGTGTGTACCAGGTTTTGTATGTATATGTGAAAGTGTGTGAGCTATGCAGCAAAATCCTGTGTGAGGGCCCCCCTGCCTCACCCGATCTCAAGAGCCAATTTTTTTCCCACCCGGACTCTTCACCAAATTTCTGTCCCGCTTTATTTTATGTTCACTTTGTACACGAGTACAATATCCCCAATGTTTTCACTTTTTTTTTTTTTATTAAGATAAATGTATAATAGCCACACCCCTAAATACCATGTGAAGCTGATTAAGCCTGCTTTTACACCTGTTTAAATGCGACACCAGAAAAGGTAAGATGTTTTTTTTTCTTCTTCTTATTATTATAAAATTAAAATAAAAGTTATCTAGCATAACCTGCACAAAAGAGTAAAAACGTACGGCTCATGCCACTTTTTTGCCGAAAGAAAAAACAAAAATGGAAAGTCCATTCTTCTTGTAAGCCACAATTGTTTTTTGATTTGAGCACACAATTGGAAATCAGAAAACTGAAACAAGTGTTTTATTTTCGTTTTTATATTGAAAAGTCTACAAAACACAACAAAACAAGAAACACAACAAAAATGCTTATTGCACCTTTAAACCCATTTGCACCGTGCGGCACTCATGAGTTAGAGTCTGCATGTGTTCGGGAAACATACTGGAATGTATGTTTTTGTTTTGATTGCTGTTTTATCTGTCACTTGATAGACGCAATACTTTGTCTAAAAAAAAATCAGGAAGCAGTGTGAATATTTTGAGCAAGTGTGTCAATTTCAATGCTGTCAAATCATCTTAACATTTTAACATTCATTAAAACCTTTGTTTTGATTAAAACACATATAAAGTCACTATAAAGAATAGGATCAAATAGTAAACGTTATTTGTTCTTAATGATTTTTCTGGCCTTTTATGCCTAAGTTCCCCATCCCTGGTCCTGAAGAAATCCTTGTGCTGCAGGTTTCATATTTTCTCAGCTCACAACACAACTGATTTAATTAAATTACCCAATTCAGCTAATTACCCAGGGCTGCACAATTTATATATATGTAAAAAAAAAAGACATGATTGTGTTGTCCCATTGCAATTTTAAACTGTGATATGTAGTTGTTAAATGTACCATTTAGGTGAATAATGGGACAGATGTTCACATTACAAGGATGTTGGCTTAATATTAATAATGTAACCCTTCAAAAGTTATTTTTAAAAATAGATAATTATTGACAAGCTCTACATAAACTCCTGATGGTGTGTAAATTGCCTGTAAAAAAAATTGCAGCTTTTTGTGATTAGCTGATTGCACAGGTCCATTTTTCTGCAATTAATTGTTCAGCACTATAATTAATAATTGTTTACTGAATTGAAGTGGGTATGGTAGAGCAAGACAAATTGTTCTCCAGGACTGTGCAACTCAACCTACTAGTACAGAAATAAGCATTACGAAAGAGCGTATGATATATTTTTCTGTATTTAGAATCTTCTGCTCTAGCACATAGTCACAGTTCCTGATGTAGTCAGGTGTATAATGTGCACCTAACAATTATTATTATTATTTTTTAATTATTTGTGTTTAGGAATTGCTATAAAGAGAAAATGCATTAGCCAAAGTCAGGACCTGTTGATCAGTATGTCATATCCATATAATCGTGAAAACAAGGTTTATTGTAATACAAATTGAAGGTATATTAAGCAAAATCTGCAGAAATCTGATTAAACTGGATAACAAAATGTGTAGGTGAAGATGTAGAGCGTATATTGTAAGTAAAAATTACTCCATGGATATATATAGTTATATAAGCTGTTATTGGTTTGTGACTAGTTTGGACACTTTGGACTGTCCAGGCTCCTGAAGTTTCTGAGTGCAGAGCTTCATAAAGTTCATGGGCAAAATCATGCTGTTAAAAACAAAAAACATAAATATTAGAAAATTATAAAAGTAGAAAAAAAATATTTAGTTGATAAAACCACCTGACCGACCTTAATGAAAAAGTTTAACTAATGCACATTTAAAACTGTTTCAGTTATGTTTTTTTTTTTTTTTTTTTTTTTTTTTTTAATATCTCATATTAATAATGAATGTCTCTTATAATGCCACTTTTTTGAATATGCATGTAGCTGGTGAAGAGAGAGGGCACGGGGACGGAGTTACCCATGATAGGCGACAAAGTGTTCGTGCATTACGTTGGCACTCTTTTGGATGGCACTCAGTTTGACTCCAGCCGTGATCGAAATGAGAAGTTCTCATTCGAGTTAAGAAAAGGTGAGTATGATGTACTATGTAAACCTTCTTGCGGAGAAGATGCATGCAAAAACCTGCTCAGCTAGATCCATCATTATTGGCACCCTTTAAAACTTGGCACAAAAAACCTCGGCACAGAACTGGGATCTCATGCGATGTTAAAATAAAACTTTCATGCAATGTTTGTTTTTTTTCTTTTCTTTTGTTCTGTTGGTGCTGGCATTAGAGAGCAGTCAGGCTTGTAGGACAAACAACTCCGCAAACGTTTGCTTGTATTTTAAAATGAGAATATTGGCAATAACATGCAATGTTTTAATTGTAAGTTGATGAATACCCTAGGGCTGGGCAATATTACAAAAGTATCATATGACGACTCTTAAAAATGAAAAAATAATAATAATTAGGGCTGAAACGATTCCTCAAGTAACTTGAGTAATTCGATTACAAAAAATGTTTGAGGCAAAATCTTCTGCCTCGAAGCTTCTTTTAATTAATTTTAAAAGCTTGCGTTATGTTTTTGCGCAATTATTTGTTTGGCGTGACACAGCGTGCTTCCGAATGCAAGCCGCCAGTAAACACAGACGAAGAAGAAGCGCTTGCGTCACCCACAAAGCGGAAGAAGACACACAATTTGCAGGCTGCAAAATGGAAGGGAGCGATAAAAATATATTAATTTATTGTTCCCTAGTTTTTTTGATACTAAGTCATTTGAAATACCTGTTCTTTTTTTTTGTTTTTGAATCTGAGAAAAGACTTTAAAATAAGAATGTATGGCATTGTAATGCACTTAATTCATCTCAGTCGACTTTAAACAATTCCTTGTATTGTGAATAATGTTATTTTTGATTACATTGCTGTTTAATTAAGCAAAAGTACACTTTATCCAATTAATCGATAACATTTTTAATAGCCCTAATAACAATAATAATAACACTCCGTTGAATATAGATGTATGGACTGTATATAAACACGAATTCCTAAAGAACAAAATGTGGTTCCAGTAGCCCAACCTTAATACTGCTTTACTGAGCTTCAAAAATAAAACCTTAATTATTCCAGTTTGATACAAACTGAACTGAAACCACAAAACACAAAACGCCATTACTTCTTCGTTTCTAATCTTGTTAGACAGGAAGAAACTCAGTGCCTGGTGACAGAAATTAATTACTGGATGCCTATAATAATAATTTTTTTGGTGCAGGAATGATTCAGTGGTGCTGATATTTTACTGTACATGTTCAAATGGCCCGAATATCCTGCAGGTCAGGTGATTAAAGCATGGGATATTGGCGTGGCAACAATGCGCATCGGTGAAATCTGTCAACTGATTTGCAAACCTGAGTACGCATATGGATCCGCAGGAAGCCCACCGAAAATCCCACCAAACGCCACCCTGGTGTTCCAGGTATCGTCTTGCTTTACTCTTGTGTTTCCCATGTGTACAAAAAGCTTTGCCTTTTTGCTTAACTCTTGCGTCTGTGTGGCAGGTCGAGTTGTTTGACTTTCATGGTGAGGATGTTACAGAAGAGGAAGATGGTGGAATTATTCGAAGAATCATCACTAAAGGAGAGGGTTATACTAAACCAAATGAGGGTTCATCTGTGGAGGGTAACACACACACACACACACACACACACACACACACACACACACACACACACACACACACACAGGGAGAGTTAGCAGAGCTATCCAATTCCTTTATTACATTAATAAAACTAATTTATAAACTCATTAATACTCATTTATAATAAAACTAGTATTGCAAAGGTCACTGATTTTATTTTGTGGTCTTTTTGTAGGGGGTTGTCTAATGAAAAAACAAAGCTGTGTGCAATTTTAATACTTTTATTTAAAAAAAGATTTTTTATGTGTATTAATTACTTGGTTCTCTATGACCTTTGGTATCTTACTAATTCTTGACATTATGCTGAAGTCAGTTTTTTTTTTAAATAGATAATGTTGTAATAGGTCAGGCTGTGAAAGTAAAGAGCAGGAGTTTTATATATATATTTTGTTATTATATAAAAAAATGAAGTTTTTTTTAGCAGTGTTCAAAGTCACATTAATGAGAAATAAGAAGGTGCTGAAAACTTTGGATTTAGAATGCGATACAGTTGTATGCTGCAGTTCCAGTATTTCGCTTCGGCTAGTTAGTGATCTGCATGATGGCAGATATTAGCTGGGCTGTATTAGCAAGAAAGTTTTGGAAGCTGACATGTTTAAGCAGTTGAGAAGAGTGCTGGACAGACAAACGGACTAAAGGGTCTATGTATTGCCCTTGTTGGGTAAGGATGGGGCAAGGGATAATTAACTAAATGCTAATAGCGGTGCAGTGGGAAATAGTAACTAGAAACTTTGAACTAAAATAAAAATTGATTCACGTTTGGTTAGAAGAGTTTTTAGTGCGTGTGTAGATATAAACAAACACACACTCACACGGGTTGGACAATGAAACTGAAATACTGGCCAATTTAGTGTTGGAGGTTTCATGGCTAAATTTGACCAGCCAACAGGGGTGGACGCAAGAGGAAGCTTTCTGAAAGGGATATCCGGGTGCTAACCCGGATTGTATCCAAAAAACAAAACCACAGCTGCCCAACTCACTGCAGAGTTTCCACCAAAACTGTTCGTCGGGAGCTCCACAGGGTCAATTTACATGGCCAGGCTGCTATAGCCAAACCTTTGGTCACTTGTGCCAATGCCAGATATCAGTTTCAATGGTGCCAACAGCGAAAATCTTGGGCTGTGGACAATATGAAACATGTATTGTTCTAAGATGAGTTCACTTTTACTGTCTTTCCCACATGTGGGAGAGTTACGGTGTGGAGAAGCCTCAAAGGAGTGTACCACCCAGACTGTTGCATTCCCAGAGTGAAGCATGGGGGTGGATCAGTGATTGCTTGGGCTGCAATATCATGGCATTCTCTAGGCCCAATACTTGTGCTAGATGGGCGCGTCATTGCCAAGGACTACCGAACCATTCTGGAGTCCTATTTGCACCCAGTGGTTCAAACATTGTATCCTGAAGGTGGTGCCGTGTATCAGGATGATAATGCACCAATACACACAGCAAGACTGGTGACAGAGTGGTTTGATGAACATGAAAGTGAAGCTGAACATCTCCCATGGCCTGCAAAGTCACCTGATCTAAATATTATTAGCCACTTTGGGGTGTTTTGGAGAAGCGAGTCAGGAAACATTTTCTCCACCAGCATTGCGTAGTGACCTGGCCACTACTCTGCAAGAAGAATGGCTCGAAATCCTTCTGGGCACTGTGCAGGACTTGTATCTTTCATTCCCAATTGATGCTGTATTGGCCGCAAAAGGAGGCCCTGCACCATACTAATGAATTATTGTGGTATGAAATCAGGAGTTTCGGTTTTGGTATTGATGTACATTCTGTTCAGGTTGTATTTTTCCTTTAAAAAGACCAGAAGTAGCAGTGCCATTCATATGATTCATTCATAGTAGATAAGGACTTTTATTTGTCTCACCTCATTGAAATTAGAACAGATTGCATTTAAGTTTACAGAAGGAGACAGCTTTTGTTTGCATTGTTCTGTCTGTCCTTTAGTGCATGTGGAGGGAAAGCACGAGGGCCGCGTGTTCGATGATCGGGAGCTGAAGTTTGAGGTGGGAGATGGAGAGGG
Organism: Clarias macrocephalus; assembly: GCA_011419295.1. NCBI lineage: Eukaryota > Metazoa > Chordata > Actinopteri > Siluriformes > Clariidae > Clarias > Clarias macrocephalus. Next base: position 32,450 of record JAAGKR010000833.1, read on the forward strand.
TCTCGACCTGCCACCTGGAGTGGAGAAAGCCCTGCAAGCTATGGAACAAGGCGAGGAATCCCTGTTCATTATCAAACCAAAGTAATTACTCTCTTAAACTTTTGTCCGCTTTCAGTGCAACAGTAACAAATATGTTTATTCCATGCTCAGGTTACTCGGATTACTTATTCCACCACCTTTTATCTAAAATGTAACGATTTATGAGAGCAGGGATTAGTTGTTGCCAATTCAGCTTTTTCTTTGTGTACTTTCAGATATGGCTTTGGAAACACTGGCAAACCCAAATTTAACATTCCTCCTGGTGCGACACTGCAGTACAAAATCACACTGACAAAATTTGAAAAGGTGAGCCAGTGTCCTTGAACATTCCTAAATGTACAAATGACACTTCGTGCTTCTCCAGACGTAGCTCTGCATTTTACCATACTTTATTCCATTTTATATTCATTGCTATGTTAAGAGGGAAAATTTGTAACCCAGCTTTTTAACCAATTGAAGAACTCCATCTTAGTGTCCAGTATCCTAATATGAGTTGTAACGCGGTTATTTCAACTACAGTGAAACCTCGGATTGTGAGTAATGCGGTTTGCGAGTGTTCCGCAAGATGAGCAAAGATTTTTTTTTATAAATTTTGACTTGGAAAAACAAGCAAGTCTTGGTTTACGAATACCGAGTATCATTTAGCACGCATGCGCTTCTTGTTTTGATGCCGAGAGTCACGTGATCACAACTGAGCCAATGGTTTTTCTCTCTCTTGCGCTGCAGAATTGTGGGTAATTGTCTCCCCTATTCGGTGATAGTGCGCGTTTCTCACTCGTACAATCAAAATCCGTGTACACGTGTACCGTTTACTATAACACTGTGACCACGTGTGTGCGTGTAAGACATCTTTTCTTTTGTGTTTGTATGTATATGTGTGTGTGTGTGCACATGTAAAGCAAAAGCAAGTGTCATTAGAGAGGTTAATGATCCATTTTCTCTCTCTCTGTGTCAGCCTGCACTTTGTGTGTGTGCGCGCATTATTGGACACTGTACCTTTTCACACATCCTCCTCTCGCCTTCACACACACACATACACATCTCTCTCTCTCTCTCTCTCTCTCTCTCTCTCTCTCTCTCTAATGGAAACACTGCTCTGTCACAATTCAGCTGTGGATCCGTTAGTGTGTTGCTCACTCAAGTGTCATTTGACAGATTTCTTGTTTGTTTTTCCGATAAAACAGTGTTTACGTTAGTGTGCATGTGTGTAAAACTCAAATAAGAGAGGAGGGAAGTTTTACTGTGTAAGAGGAGAAGAGGGAGTGGGTAGGCTCTCATTCCTCCTCTTCTCTTAATTTAGCTACACAGCGCCTGCGCGCATAAACGGAAACAGTTGTCTGTCGTGAATTATTTTAACTTTTTTGCATGTAAAGTGTAGGTTAATATGTTTTATTTTACTTTATATTTTGTATAATTTTTTTTTTTTTTGGAAGGGGGGGGGGGCGCTGTGGAACGAATAATTTGAGTTTCCATTATTTCTTATTAAAAAATTCTTTGATTTACGAGCATTTTGATATACGAGCCTGCTTCCGGAACGAGTTATGCTCGCAATCCACGGTTCCACTGTAGTGCTACCTCTTGGTTCCCCCTGTCATATTTAAGACCAGAATTGTCTGTCTTATTCTGGTCAGGGTTTCTGGGGAACCAGAGGATATCCCAGGCTTAACATTACAAATATTAGGCTATCCATGTTAGGTACAGCCCTAATTTACTAAGTAAATGTGAGTTTGCTTCAAAAGCTTTCGAATATACAGTATTTTTGTGTTTAAGCATGCTGTGTTTTTTTTTCTTTTTTATTCTTTTTTTAAAATTATTTTTAATTTTCACTGCCACATAGGCTAAAGAATCCTGGGAGATGAACCCCAGTGAGAAACTGGAACAGAGTGCTATCGTCAAGGGGAAAGGAACGCAGTACTTCAAAGTACGATCCAAGCATCGACATTTAGGATGTTTATCCAATTGATTTTTTAGATTCCGAACAGCCTGTTAACCTTTCTTGACTGTTTGCGTTGTAGAATGGCAAATATAAGCAGGCGGTGGTGCAGTATAAGCGCATCGTCTCTTGGCTGGAACAAGAGTCCAACCTGCAGGGTGAGGAGGTAGAGAAAGCCAGAGCCCTAAGGCTGGCGGCTCACCTCAATCTGGCCATGTGCTATCTAAAACTACAGGAGTCCAGTCCTGCCCTGGAGAACTGTGACAAGGTTCGGAAACGTTCATCTCTGTGAATCTGAAGCATTATATTTCACTACATATGTTCTAATGCATGGTGTTGCAACTACAAACAGCATCATTATATCACATAAAGCATAAAAGTACACACTTTCCTGAAGTTTCAGTTTTTTAAAACGATACCAGGCTTTATTATAAAATCATATAATTACTTTACTTTAATTAGGTTACTAAGCATGTTTATACAAATGTTGATGTAGAACACCTGATGTTGGGTACAAATATATCAGCATTTCACAAATAACCACAATAACATAAAGAACATTTTATTTAATGTTAAGGTCTGGTTCCAGAAACACTTTTTATTTAGAATGTATGTTAATTTAGTTTAGAGAGTTATGGTGCTAGCTCTATAATTCATTTAAGTATAGCCCCACCTCCAAGTACTGTAGTCTAATTAGTTTTTCCTCTAAAATCCTGTTAAAATATTTTTCACCTGGCTTGTAACTGGTGTTTCTTTATAGGCACTGCAACTGGATGCAAACAACGAGAAAGGCTTGTTTAGAAGAGGAGAAGCGCAGCTTATGAAGAAGGAATTCAAGCTGGCGAAAGAAGACTTCGAGCATGTGATACAGCTGTATCCAAACAATAAGGCCGCGATAAGTCAAGCACTACAGTGTCAGAAACACATGAAGGAGCAGCATGAAAAAGACAAACGGTTCTGCGCAAACATGTTTTCGTTCGCAGAGAGTGATGCTAAAGTAAGCGTGTAAAGATGATGTGACTAGATCTTAACTGCTCTGAATTCACAACAGACATACATTCATATGGATGACAATTTTGTTTGTTAGGAGTCTATCGCTCCATCCATCAAGATAAATGTGTAGACATGTAATAGATACAAACACATGTATCAGGGTTTCTGTTAGCCGGTAATGACGTTTTTTTGACCGGTATAATTTATACATGGTGCATTCAAGTGGACTTGGGATTTTTTTTATTGTGTAGAGTAACGGAAAAAAATCCCTTTATTTATAAAGCAACCTGTTTTTGTCTAATTGATCCCATTTAGATTCAGTCTTATAAGCCAATGTTTGCATTTACCTACATTTACATACAATGTCTGACATCCTCTCAGTATTGTGTAGGTTGACTTTGTTGCCACCAGGGTGGCTCTGGCTCCTCAGGGCACTATGCAACATGACCTCTGGTGGTGTGCTGTGATGATTGGCACCAGGATCTTGGCGATGGATCCTTTGGATGCTGTGGGTTGCGGGATGGGGCATCCATGGGTTCGACGACTTTGTCCAGATTAAGATTTGAGGAATTTAAAGCCTGCATCATCAACCTTTAACGCCTTTCTAGCTAAGCTTCATGCACAGCAGTCTCTGATGCACTGGTTGTTCTGACCTTTCTGTCGTGGCCGGCATTGACTTTTTTATTTATTTATATTTTTTTTTATCATTTTGTGCTAGGTTGGCTTTTCTGTTGAATCAGACAGGACAGGCTGGCCTTTGCTCCCCACAGACATAAATGAACCTTTGATGCCCATGATTCTGTCACCAGTTTAATGGTATCTAATTGATAATCAGCATCATTCAATTTACGATTGGGAATTGGTGGCTCAAAGGTAGGTTTTTCACTTGCCATGAGGAAGGTGTGGGTTAGATTCCTACACAAAGCCTAAGCCATTGCCACTGAATGAAGCGTCAGTCCCAAACCCAGATAAAAACCTGTTCCTAGCTGTGCGCTGCTCAGATAGTTCGTTGGCTATGGCGACCCCTTGACGTGAGCAGCTGAAAGACCAACAATATTATTCAGTTTACCTAGAGGTGCTGTTAATGTTGTTTCTGATCCGTTTATATTAAACGGAATCATATAATCCAGACCTAGCAGGGATTTTGCACAAATTAATGACTGTTTTTGTCTTTCTGCTGGGAACATTGATACATCTAGCATTTTCCCAGCATTTCTGGTTGTGTAGACGTCAAGTTATTGATATGATTGATTAAATAAAATGTCAGCAGTCCAGAAAACCAACCGGCGGATGTGTCTCACGGCCGAGCAATGACGTCACCTCCGCACATTCTAATACACTTTATTTATCCCCTGAAAATGTAAAGTTAACCCAAACCAGCCTGCCTTAACTGTTCAATGCTTTCAACATTGTCGGTTGTGTGATTCTTCCCAGACCAAAGCAGCAAGATAGATGCTGTTCATGAGCCTCTGTGTAAAATGTTTTTGCCATCTGTCTTCATTTTTGCTTAAATTAAAAAAACAAACCCATGGGCTGATGCCTGATCCTGAAGTGCTGCACATGCTGTTATAATTCTGAAATACTGTAAATAATTGTCTTCTTTTAAGGACTTTATTTTAAAGAATTTTTTCCCCTTCTTCTTGCAGAAGGAAGCAGAACAGGCAAAGAAAGAGAGTGACAGCTCAATGGAGATCGAGGAAAATTTGTGCCCATGAGCAGACTGCAGCATAAATGAGTTACTTTGGCTGCTTTTGTTTGTCAAATTTTTTACATGTTTTTCTTTATTCTTTTAAACAGTTTGTTCCTATGAAATGAGTGTATGTGTCTGTAGGTGTGAAGCTGGAAGTCTGATTTGTACAATACAGAATGTTTGTTTTTGTTCCTTCTCTCTTTGCCGCACTGGCATTGGCACTGTGTGTGATTAATTTGTGGGTTTGTGTTCATGTGAGGCAGCTATTTGGCCCGTCTGTGTACTTTTCGCTGCTATTCCGCATGAAGGTGCAGAATTGGAGCCTTTAACACTGAGTGGAGATCTGCTCAGTAAATATTAGGCGGTACTGCAGCCTCCGGTTATGGGCCTGTCCCTGATGGTGCTACTAAACGATGTATCAGAGCACCAGTACTGAACGGATAAAGGCATGGAACTCAAATGTTCGTCATGGCAACACGACTGTTTTGTTATTGATTCTGGTTGTACACATTTGATAACTCTTTTTTTCCCCCTACATTTTTCACTTCGCTGTCCATAAAGCTCTTAAACTCCAATTTTTTTATTTAAATGACTGGATTTTTTTTTTTTTTTACATTTAAGATGAGTATACAAGATGAGCTGTTTATCAAATAGAATCGTCATGCTTGACTTGTTCTTACAGTTGCTATGTTTTAGGCAGTTGAAGAAAACAACCCAGACTTCTGTTCTAACCTACTACTGGTGTGTTGAAGTCAGATCTGTGTATGAGTTGACTTCGACAAAGATCTTGAGCTCAGATGGGGGATGTCTTTAGCTGAGGTTGTAAAAAAATACGAAAATGTTGACGTGTTTCTCAGGCGTCCATATGTTACTTGTACTGGTTTGTTTGAAATGCATGAAGGGAGGTGGGAGAAATGTGAGCTGTTCTGTTCTTTTGTCACTAATGCTTCAGTGATGTCAAATAAAAGAATCTAATAAGCTCAAAACTTATAGTAAATTTTCTTTACCTCATATCAAATTCAGTTGTTTGTTCAGTTGGGATCGATATTAAAAAGCGACCCGGAAATCTGGGTTTTTCGATTTCTAATGAGCAAGTAAAAGAAGCAAATGAAAAATTGGAGGAAAGGTGGGAAGGTAATTAATTTAAATAAATTGATAATGTAAATTTGGTACAACCCCCCCCCCCCCCACCTTAAATCATCAAGTAGGTCACCATGAAGTGTTCTGATTGTATATTAGTTTGCCATTAAGTGCCATGCATGAAGACTGTATTAGACTATAATCTATAGAAATTGATGAAGTCGGTGTGAACCATTTTGTGTGGGGTTTAGATTTAAAATGTAAATTTAATTTCAGCACTAAGATGAAATAAAATATACTGCTTTAGTGACTTCATCTAAACTTGAACTATTCCTGAACTTCAGAAAGCCATGACCCCGTTTGAAATCAGAAATTGTTTTGCTGCCAACCCTTTAATCACATCTCACTATGAGATGAGACACATATTCCATTTTACCAGATATTCTTGTAAAATATTCCACATAATTTAAATCCCATGGCTTTGTTTATTCAGTTCTGAATATTTTTTTAAAATGTAAAATAAAAAAAATAATAAAAAGTTAAACTTAATTACTAAGTTATACACACAGAGTGAGCCAAAAAATGTATACACACCTCAGGAAAATAATATAAATATTTATGTATTTTAATATTAAAATTATTTTATAAATGTATAAATATTTTAATAGAATATACAGTACATTATATGTTAATATGATATGAGTTAATATATTAATATAATAAAAATCATACTTTTTATATTCTTTTATAATGTTTTTTTTATTGTGAACTTACCTTCACTAGTGGGCTGCTGCCACCATTTTGGAATACACTTTTGATAACGCATATGTGCTTTAATAATAATAATAATAATAATATACGAAAGTTTCTTAAATGACATTTTTAGAAAATAAGTTTTTATTTGGCTTAATGTTATAAAGCCTCACTTGATTGGTTTAGTCTTTTTTTTATGTAAAGCTTTTATAAAACTGTTAAGTTTAACCGTAAAAATGTGAATTATTCTTTATTCATGTTGTTTCTTATTTAAAATTTATGTTTTGTAGGAAGTTGCTTTGTTTCTGACAAACAGAGGCTTATTGCCTGCTTTCGGTGCTAGTATAGCCAAGTGCCTAAACTTTTCACCCATAAAATCTACATTCGGTTACACTAAGGCTTCTTTCAGGAAGCATGACTTGTTTAACCACAGTATTACTTTAGACCTTTCAGATTCTCACCAGTGTTTAAATTATCTTATTGCTCAGGATAGCTGCTTCTAGATTCCTTGCTCACTTATTAATTGTGACAAAATTGCTGGTAGATACCAGCAATTTACAGTAATTGTATTGAAGCCTAGGGCAAACAGTATACATTAGACACCCCTTGATATCAAGTTTCATTCAATATATTCAGAATTACAGTACATTTGACATTCTTAGGTTCCATACAATATACACTACCACACTGCACACCTTCAAATTCTATGGATTTTATGCATCTTGAATATGCAATAATCTCCTTTGAACAGTTGTTATTGATATGTGTCTGGATCTTATGGTCTGTAAAGCCCTTATAACGGCTCTAATCTGAGGTGCTGTTTGTTAATTAACTTTGTTACTTTGTTAAGTAACTCTACATTAACTTCTCCTCTGCAGCAGAGGTAGCTAAGGTTTGGTCTTTTTTTTTTTGAGAGCCATTTCACAAGATTTCACAGGATTTCTGTTCCAAACTGTGTTCATGCCATCTCCCACTCAGGCCCTCTACTCACAGATACAGTACACATCAAATAGGTAGATTGAAGCCCGGACAAAGTTTTCTAAAGGCAGAGTTTAATGTCAAGTGTTTCTCATGAACAACAGGTGGTGCTGTAATTTTAGAGACAGAAAATTCTGCCTGCCCTTCACGGCTGAAAATCTGCTCTTCTTCCTTAAACATGCTGATGATTTAAGCTGCGCTTTATTGGTTCTAAAATGTGTTTGAAAGAGTTGTACAGTCATGTTCAAAAGTTAGTATTTGCTCTTTTAATTCCATGTTTGTTTGGGTTTTTGTGTAAAAACATCAGAAAATTTATCTGATCATAGTGGGTCCCAGTATTAGGCAAAATACGAACCCAGACGGGTTCAACAGCATACAACTATTTTCTCCATGCTAATATTTATTCAACAAAATAACATGTGGGCAATATTAGGTACCTGCTTCTGGAGGATTTAAGTTGCATCTAGTTGCTGCTAATCATCACCCCTTGATTAAAACATCAACAGCAGATGTGCAGACCTCTATAAAAGCAGAGCTGCCAAAGGTGTGTGTTAATACGATGCCAATAGGGAAAGACATGAGCACAGTGCGGAAGATTATTCACAAGTGAAAAGCATTCAAGATGGTTGCTGATTTTCCCAGTAGAGGACGCCAAAGCTCATTCACCTCAAAGCCAGACTGTGCAATGCTAAAAAGAACACCATAACATGACGATTCACAAAACTGCATCAACAATGTCTTACGGACAGATGAGACCGAAATGGAGTTGTTTGGCCTTAATGCCCAGTGCCATGTTTGAAGCTTTTTTTTTTTTTTTTTAAAGCAAAAAGCTTTTCAACAGAAACACCTCATCCCCCCCCTGTCTAGCATGGTGGAGGAGGGGTGATGATTTGGGTTTGTTTTTGCAGTCCCTTACAGTCATTGAGTTCAACCATGAACTCCTCCGTATACCTGAGCATTCTGCGAAGAAGGAATTTCACTGTGCTGTAATGTATATGTGACAAATAAAGGCTTTACTTTACTAGAGGCAAATATGAAGCCATCTGTCTGACAGCTAAAATGCAACAGGACAGTGGTGCAAAGCACACCAGTTAATCTGCATCCCAATGAAATGCTGTTGCAAGACTTTAAGAAACCTGTGCATAAGTGAATGACCAAACACCTCAAAGTCTGTAAAGACTGAAAGTCATACAGGAAACAATCACTTCAAGTTATTACTGTTAAAGGTGAATATACATGAATCATGGGGATTGCATAGTATTGCCCACATGTTTTTTTTTCTTTTTTCTTTTTGGTTTCATTTTTGTTAAATAAATGATGGCATGGTAAAAAAAAATTACATGTATTTGTTTGCCTTATACTGAGAACTGCTACAATCAGGTGATTTTTTTTTTACACACACACACACACACACACAAACATACAGTAGAATTAAAGAGGGGGGGGGCACAAACTTTTGAACATAACTGTATGTCATATAAAAACTGGTAGTGAACCTGCAGATTATTCAGTGTCCTTAGTATAGTATATAATGGACCATTAACAAAACTTTACTAGTCCAAAAGAAAAGAGTTAAGAGAATCAGAGATAATCACAATTTAAACATTTCCAAGTATGAATTACTTTTTTAAATACACGATAATTGTTTATTGCACATTTTACCAATCACAAACATTTTCATTCAAAGTTTTACTTGAGATCAGAATATACAAGTAAAAGCCCCATCCAAGTACACATCATGTTCCTCATATCTAAGGCCAATACATGATTGAATTTCACTATAAAATAAACAAATAAACAAATAAACAAATACAAATAAACAAATCCTTGTATCTGATTAATTATAAAAGGTTTATTAATTTCTTACATTAACTAACAGCAACTTTAAATTCAGGCTGCAATCACATTCATTTTCTTATTATCTGGGATCCTTAAAGCCCATTGTAGAGTTACAGTAGCTAAGAACTGTTTTTCTAAAGGTTTAGCTCATGTGTTGGCAAAAGTGTAAATCTTGCATTTGCACATCTTTTACATGAGGTCACACTTGATCTGGCCCGTAAAAGTAGAAGAAAAAAAAAAGTTTTAGAAGGAGCAAGGAACAACATAATGGATTTCTTTTTAGGAGGTAGGAAAAATGCTTCAAAAAAAATAATTGTATCAAAAGGAAAACGAAACAGCTACAGTATGTATATAATGGAAAAAGTAAATGGTAAAGAAAAATGTATCTTTATTAGTAAAATGAATAAAACTTTCTCATACAACTTCTCTTACAAATTACCAACTAAAAGGAAGTTATGCTATATTTTAAGTATAATGTGTCTTTATAATATTATTTAAAAAATCACATTATGCAAGTATTCTCCAACATTTGCCTTATTTGCTATTAGTGTTGCATGTATCACTTTTCTTCCCAGTGTGAGGTGTGTCATTTACGGTGTTTTTAATTATGGATTTATTACAATTAAATGAAATTATATTTCTATAGCGCTTTAAACAATGGTCAAAGTAGCCTTCCAGCATCAAAAGAAAATTTGGAAAATTAGTGACGTGTGTGTCATTTTTTAAGTCCTGAGTTGTTTGACTGAATGCTGTGCACTGAGCTGACACAGCAAGTGTAAAGACCGATCAAGATCAGGTGCTTGATAGCAAGGATTAAACTTTTTCCTGGCTAATGGCTTCTTGTAGGTACAGTATAGTAAGAGAATGTGGTGTCAGAACTGGTGTCAACCGGCCTCAGGCTTAAGAGCATTGCAGAAACTGCTTGACCCCTTGAAGCAGACTTTTTCTACCAGTGTAACTTTACAAACATTAGTCATTCCTTGCTTTTTGCACGATTTTTGCATGTGTTTAAACTTGTAGAGGATCTGTGGCCTTGAAAAGGTGTGAACGGGGCTCCTGCTTTTTGCAAGTAAGATTTGAATGGAAAACCCGTTTCACATTGTAGCAATGGTTAGGACATAAAAGTACGCAATGAGAAATGTGTAAAACTATTTAAACAGTAATGCGTTTCTAGTGTTCTTATAATTTAAAATGCTAGGAAGTATGATTGGTAGCATTTGAGGTCAAGCAACTGCTCAAGTGGCAGGGGTGGCGCAAAGAGCAGGGCTAGCTCGGGTGTTAAAGTCTTACTACTGATCGGAAAGTCCCAGGTCCAAATTTCACCACCACCAGCACCAAGGGTGCCACTGAGATGTGTAATTAGATAAAGCGAAGTCGCCCTGCATAAGTGCAGACTCATCATATATATATATATATATATAAAACTCTGCTCTATGTACCAGCAGCACATCTATAAATGGATTAGTTTTTAAGAAAACAACAGGCACAAGAGAGGGACATCAATGAGAAGCTGATGTGAATCATAACCAGTGATGATGTTTGATGGACTCTGTAAATCTTATGGGCAGTTTGCCCTCATATCTCTCTATCTTATATCCTCACCTTCTGTGTAAATGATTTATCAGGTCCGTCTTTTGGAGTGAGAGTGCTTGGAGAGGACGACACCACACACAGATTATAGTATCAATCTCTGAATATACTGGACTTTGATCACAAATGTAAAGCAGTTAGAACATACACAATCAGTCCAGGGTTGCCCTCGATATCGGGAAACAATACACGATTTCCAGAACAAAAACATTTCAAGCCAAAACATGACTGATACGACTTGAAGTATTTATACCGACAGCAGCATTCAAGGCCTTTAAAAAGTGTTTTCAGCATCTCAGCAAATTTAAATACCATGAAAAGTGAAACTCACAGATTCATTACACATCAAGTGAAATATTTCAAGCTTTTTAAAAAAAATTGAAATAAATCCAACTTTGAATGAGAATACAGCTCGTGAAAATCCACTATCTCAAAATATTAGAATAATTCACTTTGAGTTTGAGTAAATTACTATTCATTCAAACCATGTATCTCTCAGTCTAGTTCAGTAAACTCAACCTCAATGGTGGGGAAGACGATCAGCAACGTCCGTGCTAAAGCAGGATTAGCCACAGGCCATCGCTAAAAGTCTGCTGCTTGAAGAGAGCTGTATTGAAGAATATTCATGAAAAGCTGACTGGGGAAAAGGGAAAAGTGTAGAAAGAGAAGGTGAATAAGCAACTGGGATGTCTGCAGCCTTAAGAAGACTGTCAAGAAAAGACACTTATAGAACCTGACGGAGCTTCGCAAGAAGTGGACTAATGCTGGAGTCACAGTGCAGCAAGAGCCATCATGCACAAATGTCTTCATGAAACTAGATACGACTGTTGGATTCCTAGTATCAGGCCACTCCTGAACCAGAGACAATGTCAGGAGTGTCTTACCCGGGGTAAGACGAAAAAGAATCGGATTGTTGATTCAAATCCAAGTTAGTTTTGCATTTCATTTGGAAATCAAAGTCCCAGAGTCTGGAGTGAAGCGACACAGAATCCAAGTCAAGTGTCAAGGTTTCATAGTCTGTAATGTTTTATGGTGCCATTTCATCAGCTAGTTTATCAAGACCAAAGTCAACATAGCTGTCTACCAGGAGACGTTAGAGCACAACTGCTTATTAGCTTTACAGAGATACCAACTTTCTTTTCAGCAGTGCCAAAAACAAGCCCTAACTGGTTTTCTGACCATGCTTGATTGGTCAACAGTACAGCGGGTGGAGTCTATAAGCCCCTGAGATTGAACGATCTATATATAATGTTTACTAATTGATGTATGTACTACTAATTGAAACATGTACTAATTGATGAATTTTATGTAGCTGGACCATAAAACATTACTGTATATTATTTTTCTGGGGCTACAAAGTAGACTGCATGAAACTACACAGAACAAAATAAAACTTCAGAGACACACATGGGCTTACAAGTATAAACTGCCTTAACCTGCGCAGGGAAATTGTTTATTAGTCCGTCTTGCACTTAATCAATAATAAAAGAGAAAATGAAATAAACAATAGATTGCAATATTGCAAGTGCTTATTATTTCTAAGGTCTCTAACGAAATACATTTGCCATGTAAACAACTGTTATCTGTGTTATTTTAAGCTGTTATGCTCTTTCTGATCAATGGTCTCACACAGCCCCTTTTTACTTTCCTCTCTTTATTATCTTTAACCTTGAAAATTATACCATGAATAACATAATTAATAAATGAAATCATAGTACACATGAAGGCAAATTGATCTCAGGCGAGGGGACAGAAGAATGGTGTAAACTGGACCACATGCAGAAGAGGAAGGGACAGAGGTGACCCTGCCTAGAGGAAGCCTGGGGCCGATTTGTGTAGGAAGGCCAAGACAGAAGGCCTGGCCGGGCGTAGCCTGAAATGGCAACATGGATACCCATTCTTGTGTATTGTTCTATGTGTGTGTGTTACACTGAACAGGAGTTCAGAGTATACTGACTTCTTGGAGACCCTGAATGGAGTCCTGCACGGGCCCCAGTAGGGGACTTCATAATACTGCTAGGGGACTTAAGAAGAGATATTTGGAAGGGTGTGACTGGGAGGAATGGCCTCTCCGGTCTAAACATGAGCTGTATTTTTTTTTTTTTGATTTCTTCACTTGTCATGGATTGTCCATAACAAACACTATGTCCAAGCACAGGGATGCTCATACAGAAAGTGTACTTGTACCAGAGCATCCTAGGCCGAAGGTCATTGATGGATTTGGTGATTGTATCATCCAACCTGAGGCCATATGGCTTTGACAGTCAGGTAAAGAGAGGAATGAAGCTTTCAACTGATCACTATCTGGTGGTGGGTTGGGTGGCAGAGGAGGCCCCTGGACATACCTGGTAAGCCCAGATGAATAGTGTGGGTGGACTTGGAAAGGTGGTCTCTGTCCAAGAGAACTTCAACTCCCACCTCCAGCAGAGCTTTTCTGGCACTCCTGTGGAAGCTAGGGGCATTGTATGAAAGTGACCAATGTTCAAAGCTCTTATTGCTGAAGCTACAGCTGTGAACTGTGGTCTCAAGGTCCTGGGTGCCTCATGGGGTAGTAACACTTGAACCATCGTGATAGACAACGGTGGTCAGGGAAGCCCAGCAAACTGGATGTTTCAATGTTTGGGTTCTCAGCAGTAAGTTGGAGTTGTTTCTCGTGGGTGTTAGTCTCCGCCAGGGCTGTGCTCTGTCACCAATCCTTTTTGTAATTTCCATGGACACGATATCAAGGTGCAGTCATGGAGGAGAAGGTATCCATTTTGGTTGGCTGAGGATTGCTTCGCTGTGGTTCTCAGCAGGAAACCGGTATTTTCAAGCAAAGGGGTTTCACACCAAATGCTGACTGTGTGTCACTCACTCACTCATCATCTATACCGCTTAATCCTGTATTCAGGGTCACAGGGGCCTGAAGCCTATCCCAAGAGACTTAGGGCACATGGCAGGGTACACCCTAGACAGGGTGCCAATCCATCGCAGGGCACAGACACAGACACATACACTCACTCATTCACACACTACGGACAATTTGGGAACGCCAATTAGCCTAAACTGCATGTCTTTGGACTGTGGGAGGAAACCGGAGTACCCGGAGGAAACCCACCAAACACGGGGAGAACATGCAAACTCCATGCACACAGAGACGGGAACCAAGCCTGGCCGGGGATCGAACCTGGACCCTGGCGGTGCAAGGCGACAGTGCTAACCTTTAAAAGTTTATACTTTTGAAAAAATGTTATGCCATTTATTCGTATGTGCCCAGTGCAGTAAGTAAAATAGGTGTTAGGTTTTACTGATGGTGCTGGGCAGTTTGAGTTCTTCTGGTAAATTTGGCATTTGGCTTTTTTTTAAATGCTAAAGCCAGGAGCCTAGATTAGTTATTTTTTTTTGTTTCTGTCAGAAAACTGGTCTGTCATGTCATATGTTGCTCTCTTTACAGGCATCTAGATACTCTTCTGTAATGTCATTTATTTATCATTCATTTTTAAGTTACTCTATGTACAGTATGTGTCTATTTTATTGTAGAGAATATAAAGTTTTTCCCCCATTGTCTTATGCCAAAAACACAATATTGGTGCTGATTTTATTATTTTATTAAAATCTGGTTTATATCTTTTCATGTAAAATCTACATTGGACAAGGTTCATGTGAAAGACAATTAAGATAATTGAAATATTTTCATTAAAAAAAAAGGTACGGGTGCTACATAAAAGGGCACGGAATTGGATTTAGCAAATGCGTTTCATTTTATCTGATGAAAAATAGAAAAGCATGTGCATATTTACAAAAAAAATAAAAACAAAGCATGCATCAGGAGATGAGAAGCATTAAAAACAGTGTTACACGATTCTATCTGAAACTCCACTTTTTCACCTAGGTGAGACACTCTTAAGCACTATAATACCATGTTTTGGCCATTACTTAATTTTTTTTTTTTTCATGATTAGACATTTTGCTTACACAAAGTGCACAGATTTAAAACAGTCCCTTTTCCATTAGGAATTAAGTACTTACTACTTGTGTGCAGTGAAAGTCACCGTCACATTAAAGGCACTAAGATAATTATTGTTGTTTATAAAATATTGATATTTAAGAATAAAATGACTATATAAATGACTTATCAAAGACACTACAAAATAAATTTTCAGTACTCATTATCAATCCTTTAGTGCAGTTTTGCATAACATTTTTTTTTTGTAAGCCAAACTAAAGTAAGATTTACAAAAGGAAAACTCTGGTAGGCTGACTGTGGTTTTAAAAGCCTATTAGATCCCCCCCCCCCCTAATGTGACCTCATATAAGAAGAACCCCTCCAACCCCTCCTGCTCTAACTTTTTTTCAGCATTAAAACGTCTATATACAAGCAAGTAATAAAATCTCACAGGGCTTGTTTTTAAGTGAAAAAACGGTGGAGGGCTTCCCCAGAGCTCAAATCCAGAAATCTTACTCCGTTGAGAAAAAGTGTGAAATGGATATTTTTCAGTAAAAGTGAAACACAGACTGCTATAAAAATGAACTAAAATTAAACTGTGAAAGATAAATTAACATGTACTGTATACATTGATATAGTATATATGTATTAAATTACTTGATTTTTTTTATTTCTCCCCTTCCCATTCAATGCTTTGCCAAATACCTAGAAATAAGGAAAGTCAAACATATGAAACGTCTCTTTCACTAAAATAAATGCATTGTGTCCTGTATGTAATCTTCCTGCAGGAGAATTCCTTTAGTCATCTGTTCAGAGAGAGGACACATTGCATCATTGCCTGCATTTTGAATGTAAGTTTCATGAGGATGCAAAGTGATACTTACATGTAATGCAGGTCTGTAGACTTTACCTGGAAATACACACACTTTTTTATATTCAGGTAATTTTTTATTCCATTTTTATAATAACATTTTTATATTAAAAATTATCCATGGATTCAAATATTTATAGGCTCCATCGTTTCTGCATATTTGAGAATCGGAGTAAACATATTTAGTTTAAAAATAAACTATACATGTAATATATTAGACATACAATAGTAATACAATACAATTATACTATGAAATACACGTCTTTACAATTGTTGGTCTTTCAGTTGCTGCCATCGAGGGCTCGCCACAGCGATCCATCCGATCCGCACCCAGCCTGGCACAGGTTTTACGCCAGATGCCCATCCTAATGGAACCCTCTCATTTTATCTGTGCTTGGGACTGGCACTGCAGTCGGTGTCTGGGGTTTATGAAATGGATGGGAACTGAATCCAGGCCTTCCGCCTGACAGGACCACTGAGTCACCAATGCCCCACATACACTTATAAATAATAATAATAATAATTATAATTAATATTGGATAAATGATGATGATCGATATTAATAAAGATGGTCCTGGCTATTCTTTACAAACCCCCACATAGGTATACTGTTCTGTATGGAATGTACCGGTCAGAAACAATCCAATGATATCTTTAGGATTAAAGTTTATGAAACTGGTAAATTTATTACTCACTTGTAACAGAGGAAATCCAGCTTCTCATCGCAGTCTCGGTTCTGCCAGACGTTTGTTGTGGAGTTGAAAGCTCCACAGTGATAAGGCCGAGCTGGACATGGAGGCAGGAAAAGCGAGTTCTCTATTGGCACTCCATTCAGCCAGAACCAGTTGCCATTCATGAAGCGCAGACCGGTCCACACATTGACTGTTTGGCTCAGTGCAATCTCTGTTTGTGCCTGAAGCACTTGTGCGGCATCAGGCAGATGAGCCAAGCCGGTGTAGTTTGTGGTGCACAACTGAAGAGCCTCATCCCATGTCTTTTTCTCATTCACCAAAATCAAATGTGTATAACAGTAGTAGGGGAAAACATTCCCACAGTCATAATTTTGCCATTGTCCATTATTCAAAATAGTGCAGTCAAATGATACTGGTTTCTTCTCATCATCATCTTCGTTATAATCAGTATTAGGGTAGCCAGACTGCCATGGAGAGAATAAAACTGGCTGTCCGTCAGACCACTGCCAATCTTGGTTTTGCCACTGTCTGTACAACCCAATCCAACCATAAGCATAATAGTAAGGAAAAATATTCAAAAGTTGCTGCTGGTCTTCTGTGCTATTTAAGGTAACCAGATCGGTGTAGTATTGTCTGCAGTATTGCTGAGCATTTCCCCAGGGTATACCGTTAGGTTTGTAAATATACTCTATTATTATACCGTCAGCTAAGCTGTAACGTCCTACCATAAAGAAAATAAAAATGAAATTCATCATCTCTGCTCTGAACAGTCTGATTTCTGTTGATCTTCCTTCTAGTCTGTGCCAACTCAGTGCCCAGATTCACATTTAATTCAAACACAGACCTCGTACTATCAACATATGCAAAAAGAGAGTAAACTATACAATTTGCATGGGCAGGATAAAAAAAAAAAAATACTATAAAAAATTGATGTATTAACTAGTTAAAGGTAAACAGGATGACAGATTGCTCCATAAATGTTTAAATTATAATTATGAATTACTGTATATATAACCATTAGAATATCTAGTAATTTATTTATTCTTGTACTCTTTTATATTATTTTGCACCCTTTTGCAAATAACCACTTTTAATACTGTCCCTTTATTATAGGGATTCTTAATCTAACAACAAATTATGAATTTCCTGCATTGTTAGGCCATGTGCATTTTAGATGTTCTTAATTCTATTATTCTAATTCTAATTATTCTAATATAATAATTTAATATTAAATATAATTAAATATTATGTAAGTAACATAAGTATGTATAACATAGCGATTAAAAACTAATTAAAAACTGATAGTGAAATATGTAAAATGTTTAAGAACAGTTTTATTAACAAAATGTAAGCTTAATTAAATCAACTTGGAGCTATCAAGACAAAACACATGCATTTCAACATGCAATTGTCCAACCTATCATATGATTCTTTCCGTGGCTCCTTTATTATTATTATTATTATTATTATTATTATTATTATTATTATTATTAGTAGTAGTAGTAGTAGTAATGAAATAGTTTAATTTAATAGTACTGTAGTCTTGTATGACTACGCACTAGTCTCTCTCTCTCACACTCTCTTACACACACACACACACACACACACACACACACACACACACACACACACACACACACACACACACACACACACACACACAAATAATCAAATTGATATTATTTGATATTATGGCATTTAAAAATACATTTTTGACCCTTTTGCACCCTAGCATGTAGTTGAAGCTTCAAAGACTAATGAAAAAACAAAACTTCTCGAATCGAGAATGAAATTACACAAAATTTGTAAAGCACTCGTCTTTAATCATCATTAAAGCTATTAGTAATTTTGACAACTCCCGCATTAAACTGAATACTTCATTTTCACCGCGTCTCCGCTGAGGGGATTTGTGCCTATGTATCATGCCTTCAGTCTTCTTCTTTTTGAAATATGTGCTTAAACTGTTCTCTTGGCCGTTGTGAAAATGTGAACAGCGTGAAAAATGACGCAAACTTGCATGGGCTTGTGAGCAGTGCGTTACAATATTGAATTCTGATTGGCTAATCAAATTGGCCGCTATTTATAGTTCGTAGATGATCATATGTAGAGCAGATTTTAACGACCCCAAGTGTGTCTGTTAAATCAACCAGCATTACATATGGATTGTATTACACCACATCACTGAAAGTACACATTTAATCTGAAGCAACTGCCGAATTACGGCACCATTCCTGTTGAAGCATTCTCACATTCTAATTGATTGATTCGCATGTTTGCTGTTACGCCACATGGATGTCTTATGAACTTGAACTCAAAATTAGTTCGAAGCTCAAAATATCAGTCGACGACCTCATTATGGCAACACCATTTAATGTTCATTTAACAACTACAAGTTTTAAATCTCATCAAGTCAAGTGGCTTTTTACAATCTAAATTTCACAACACACAGCAGGTACAGTACACAATAAAACAGTTTGGACCTTGTCACCTGCTGTGAAGGCAAAGGTTTCACAAATCAGCAGCGCAGGCATTTCTGCAGTCATCTCTGGAATCAGTGAATAGTGAAGGTGTTGGAGCCTCTGATGTCATCAGTGCTAGCAATTGTCCCTTGTAATATTAAAATCTTTGCCAGGCCAGAGATCTCCTGCAACTTTGAATTCATGCAAAGGTAAGCAAAAGCCGTAAAAACCCCTAATGTGTGCACCAGCGCACTGTGAATTACAGCGTCCCACATTAATAAATGAATGTAGTGTTTATTTATTTATTTATTTATTTATTTATTTATTTATTTATTTTACATCAGGTCCCATTTCTCTTCCTTACCTAATATTTTCCAATCCTTCTAGGAACCAGGCACAATTTTCTATTCTAATCTATTCTTTTATTGCCTAAAATTAATATCTCTTGGCCCTGATCAATAATAATCGCTCCCTCAGTAATGGTAGAAACTATTAAAGAAGTAATAAATTATAATAAAGTGTTTGTTATTGCTACTGTCTCTACCTCTGTGTTGTAACCTGTGTTATTTTAAGCTGTTATGCTCTTTCTATCCCACACAGCTCCTTTTTATTTTAATATCAACTCTTTAGTCTTGCTAACCATGACACTCATTTCTTTTATATCATAATTAATAAAAAATAAACTATAGTACACAAAACAATGGCATTTTTAAAATGGATGTAAAGGTTGTGTACAAACAACAGAGAGAAACTTCTTAAAAAACAACAACTGTGTTACGGGTTAAAGACGAAGCTTACAATTTCTGTAGATCATATTAGCAAACTCTGATATCAAAGACTGAATGTGAAATGAATAATTACAGCGTATACTTTATTTATATAATGTTTAATTGCAGACATAAGCCATATATTGTATACAGTCAGTTTTCTAAGTATTTTATTCGAACAGTAAAACAGTTTTCATATTTTTTGCTTCTGTACACCACCACAAAGTTTTTTTTAAAATGAAACAGCAATAATACTGTATAACTGAAATGTAGACTTTAAGCTTTAATGTTAGGAGTTTAACAAAAATATCGGTTCAACTGTTTATGAATTACAGCCATTTTACAGCCAAGTCTGATGAATAATTATGGACTTGACTGTATATGGTGACATCACTCAGTCATAACATTGGTGGCGGTAAATTTATGACCGTTTTTTCTCTTTGACCACTCTGGAAATTCTCCTTCATGAGGACTAGGAAGGATCCTGCCACACTTTGAATGCATCCTTGACTTTAGTCTCTACCAGCAGTGATCATGCCTCAGCTTGGGGCAACTGCTGCCACCTCCAAAAACCAAGGAACTGCACTCTCCGCACCTTCTTCCCTAATTCTCACCTCCCTTCCTCTTTCCCCATTCATGAGCACCTTTTCCCCCTCAACCTCTGTTTCCTGGTGTCCTGGCTTGCCCTGCTCAAGGATTTACACTGGTGGAGAATGTGGCACCTGATCCAGAGTCGCAGCCCATCCTGGAACAGTTTCTCAGTCATCTGCTCAAGACCAGCATCCAACAGCAGGCGCCCCTGCAGCAGCTATCTCAGGGCCTTCAAGCAACAATGGCTAAGCTCACTAGACTTCAGCAATGTGGTGGAGCCGATGTTCCTTTACCTGATCCTTGCAGGGAGACCCGACGCCTCCCTGATCTCAGTGGACTCCTATATTATTGCACTCAGAAAGCATGCAAGTTGGTGGTGCCACAAAGGAAAGTGGACATTGTAATGCACTCCACATAATCTCACCCCCTTGGCAGCCACCGAGAAGCATTAAACACCATCCAAAGATCAAGGACTCTTGAATGCGCCTTAAATGCCCATGAGAATGTATTTGTGTTGACAGATCTCTGCATGTCAGAATCTATTTATTTGCTCCATGTGCTTTTTTTTTCTTCTGTAGGTTACTAAAGAACACAAAGTAAAAAAAAAAAAAAGCTTTATGAGCACAGTTACGTGATCACAATGTTATAGAAAACAGTACACGCACACATGGATGTTGACTATACGAGTGAGGCACTAACACTGAAACCGAACATGGGAGATGATTACCCACAATCTCACAGAGAGAGAGAGAGACAGAAGAGCCGTACTGCGAGATGCAAACATAGAAAGGAACAGGTGTGACAAAGTTATCAGAAGAACTCTGGCATGTTCTCCAGCACGCTGAGTTAAAACCTTTAAGCGTTTGACTTGTAAAACTGCACTCATCTGTATCCAACACTGCTGTTTTTACACCAAAACCTGACTGTGTTTATTTTATTATTCTTTAGTCCTTTTATCCTTTTTAGAGTAGTTTCTTTTATATGTAGAAATGTTTAAGGTATCCTTGCATATGGCTGCTTTTTTGTAAGACTTTTGCACAGGACTGCAAGTAAAACATCTGTTAGGTTTTACTGAGCGTGCTGGAAAATAGGAGTTCACATGGTAACTTTGTCACGTGTGCTCCTTTTTTATTTTCATTCAAAATTCAGGCTGATCCTGTGTTAGGTTTTTATTTCCATCTGAAATTTGTCATATAATATGTTGCGTTACTTTTTTGTACCCATTTGCTTTCTTTTTCCTTTACCCTGCGTTCACACCGAACGCGATGAGAGCGTCACAGTTCGCTCTCGCCGCCCTGCCGCCGACGCCTGTCGCCGCTCTCCGCTGCTGTTGGCCGCTCTGACGTAGACCGAACGCCTTTCTTGTATTTAAAGGGGCCGCAAAGCAATCAAGCTTGTTGATCTTATGGAGACTGACCAAAATGTGGAAGATAACAAGAAATTGATTCATAGAAAGAAGTGTATTGTAGAAATAAACAAATTATAAGCCATTCGTATGGTGTGGCTTCTGTTCATTGTGAATTGCTAGTTTAATATATATAGATTTTATTATATAATTTTTCTTATTATTATAACATTAGAATCACTTACTAGATTTTGTCTTTAATTAAAATAACATTAATAATGAATAAACACCCGCTATCGCAATAATCAACCTCTCCTCCATTTTGCTTGGGAACTAATGTCGCCGGAACAAAAGTTACAGGACTGCATCCCGCGGAATGAGCCCAACCGGAGGACCTCCCTTTTAATTGGTTACCGCTCAACCGCGTCATAGCTCATTACCCTAAAGTTGAGCTGATTTCGACTCTCCGCCCTCGCCGCCACTCACCGCCCCTCACCGCCGCCTCCCATTGAAAATGAATGACTTGCGGCGTCTTTGACGCCTCTCGCCGCGTTCGGTGTGAACGCAGGGTTAGTGATTAGACTCAGACATTTTGTTGCCACAAAGTACAAAGTTTTAAAACAGACCATTTTTAAATGTAATAAAAGTTATTGTTGTTTATAAAGTGTTTGGTGTTATAATTTATTAAGTGTTTATAGTTAAAAAAAAAAAAGCTAAACAAAATAAAGGCCTATTACACCCCCCTTTTTTTTATTACTTCAAATCCAAAAAGGTCTACACAAAAGCAAGTAATAAAATCTTTTTGTGCTTGTTTTTAAGTGATAAATGAAGGAGGGCTTTCCCGGAGATCAAAGAAATCATATACTGTTGAGAACATACGAGTTCTGTATACACAAGATCTTTTTCTATCTACATATTGTTTTTCCTCAATATCAGCATCATAATATCCTACAGTGTACACACACAATTTTCCATGTCTGACATGTACTAATGTCCCATTTTTTTTTCATTTATTTCTTCCCTTCCCTTTCAGTGCTTTACCAATTATCTTTGAATGAGAAAAGTCAAAGATATGATATGTTTTATTCAGTAAACGTATATGTAGTGTCAGCTGTATGTACTCTTCCTGCAGGAGAATTCTTCTTGTGGAAAGTCATCTGTTCAAAGAGAGGACACATTGCATCATTGTGTGCATTTTTAATGTATGTTTCACGAAGCTGTAAAGTGATACTTACATGTAACACAGCGCTGTAGACTTTACCTGTAAAAAAAACACAAAAAAACTTTCTCCAGATAATTTTTCATTCCATTTTTTAATAATTTTTTTAAATTCAAAGTTATATACACTTATGAATAATTGTTGATCTTTCAGCTGCTCCTATTGAAGGGTCGCCACAGCGGACCATCCGATCCGTACTCAGCTTGGCACAGGTTTTACTCCAGATGCCCATCCTGATCCAACCCTCCCATTGTATCTTTGCTTGGGCCTGGCACAGTGTCTGGGGTCTGTGAATTGGGTGGGAACTGAACACAGGCCTTCCGCATGGCAGGCGAGAAAGCTACCTCTGAGTCATCAATGCCCCATATACACATTATATATACATATTAATAAAGATGGCATCCTGACTATTCTTTACAAACCCCATATAGCTATAACGTATGTAATGTACTGTTCAGAAACAATGCAGTGATGTCCTTAGGATTAATATCCAAGAAACCTGACTTGTTCTGGACATTTATTACTCACTTGTAGCAGAGGAAATTCAGCTTCTGCCAGATGTTTGTTGTGGAGTTGAAAGCTAACTGCCTAATACCAAATAGGGCAGTTAAATGATACTGGAGTCTTCTTAACATCGTCGTAATAATCAAATTGAGGATAGCCAGAATACCATGGCAGTAATAAAACTGGTTGTCCATCAGACCATTGACAATCTGTATGTTGGTAATATCTGCAATCCAACCATAGTAAGGAAAAATCTTCATAAGTTGCTGCTGGTTTCTGTGCTATTTAAGGTAACCAGATCGGTGTAGTATTGTCTGCAGTATTGCTGAGCATTTCACTAGGGTAGAGGGGAACAAGGTTACAAGGTTTGTAAATATGTCATATCATATCATATCATATCATATCATATCATATCATATCATATCATATCATATCATATCATATCATATCATATCATATCATATCATATCATATCATATCATATCATACCTTCAGCCAAGCCATTGCTTCTTACCATAAATAAATTCATCATCTCTGCTCTGAACAGTCTGATTTCTGTCGATCTTTCTTCTAGTCTGTGCCAACTCAGTGCCCAGATTCACATTTAATTCAAACACAGACCTCGTACTATCAACATATGCAAAAAGAGAGTAAATTATACAATTTGCATGGGCAGGATAAAAAAAAAAAAAGCTATATAGTTACAGCAGAATATATTCAAGGTAGTATTGGAATTTATATATGTTTATTACTGCATTAACTAGTAAAAGGTAAACAGAATAAGATGACAGATTTCTCCACAAATGTTTAAATGTTAAAAAAAATGACTTCCCACTTATTTGACCATTAGTATACAGTAGTATCTAGTAGTTTATTGTTGTTTGCCGTACACAGACAAGAAACAAACAGGTGATGTTTGCTCAACATACAGTAGGTAGTCAACGAGAATGCCTATTACCGCCGTACTCACCGCTGCAAAAACACTGCGGCCAAAATAAATAAATTGCCTTTCAAAGTCATTCGTGAAATGGCCGCCAGGTGGCGCAAAGTAACATTTATAGTCGCAGATGTTTTTAAATATAATTAGAGCTTAAGTCATTAAAAAAGTCATAACAATATATTTTATCGAAGAAATTCTACAGTAATAATAATTTTCACAATCGAGTACTTTTTACAACAAACGTGAAAAACCTGAACCAGAGCTATTGATATTTACTGTACAATAATGAGTAAAAAAAAAAATAATAAATTGGTTAAATGTTGTTAATACAGACAATCAAGTTCACTAGCTGACAATTTTATTTCTAAAAAAGATGAACTGTTATAAAGCCTATCTCTGTTGGTTTCTGTTTATTGTTATTATTTCAAAATATGTTACATTTAAAGACATTAAACTTAAAGTATAGAAATAACATGAAAAATAGAATAGACTTTCAGAATAGAACATTAGAATAACAAAAAAAAAGTCTTACATTTAGGTAAATGTTTCACAGGATTTTTTTTGCTATTCCTATACTGTACCTATTTATTCTAGGTTGTTATGTCAGACAACATTCAAATGCAAATAATTTACCCTTCCCCAGACAAAACAACTCATGAAAACATAAACGATGGACAGAACAATACAAGCAAAATAAATTTAAAAAAGCCAAACGAAGAACATGGATTAGGCTAAGGTTTGAAAAACATTATTATCAGAATAATTCTTAGTCTGTCTAATGTGTTGGAAAGTAATATACTGCATGACAGATCAATGTGGACTTTTTATTGATAAATAACTGTTTTGAATAATCAGTTATAGGCATTAATAAACTGAAAATAAACTGATAATAAACTGAAACTGAATAAGTGACGAGAAAAATAAAAAAGTATCTTTTATATTTAGTGATGGAGAGGTGGATGTATTTTAAATAATGGAGGATATCATGGTGACCCCCCCCCCCCATGATACACTGTAATGTATAATTACAGAAGTATAATATGTTATACTTCTGTAATTATACATTATACAAAGAGAGAAATTGTTCATTTCCTTTTTATACATACAAGATGACTGTCGAATACTAGTCTTGTTATTATTGGATGCTGAATCAAAATAAAGACTGTACTTTTCAGAACAAATTATTAAAAGAATCTCAATGTTATGAACATAGGTGCAAGCAGATGCGTGCACCAGTGTCTGTTTAATCAGCCAGCATTACATATGGATTTTATCACGCCACATCACTGAAAGTACACATTTAATCTGAAGTACACTGCTGAATTATGGAACCCTTCCTGTTTAAGCACTCACGTTCTAATTGATTGCTTCACTGAGGAAAACCATTTAAGAGATTAAGCAACAAAGGTGTTTTTTGAACACACCGATTGATTCCCACATTATGGCAACTCCATTAGGGTTGTTAAGGATTTTTGTTAGTTTAGCAAATACAAGTATTAAATCAATACATGTATAACAATACACACCAGTTGCAGAACATGCTAAAATAGTGTATCGTTTTTTCCCCCCCCCCAGGGCTGCATAGAACATCACAGAACGACATACACAGAATGAAATAAAACTTCACAGACCTACATGGGGCTATACTGGAACAGCCCAAGACTGCAATGGTTACCTTCCCATCATTCTGTGCGTTGATGTAAGCAAGTATATATTCATATACTCACCGCAAGATTGTACAGTAACCCGAAAGATATGGAGAAAATTAGAGAAAGATGCGGCAACTTTTGTCTGCGCATGCGCAGTGAGCATATGTAGGACGAATCCCACGCAGTATAAAGCTGTTCTTTTGCTAGCAGAACATGCTTTGTATATTATGCATAAAAATGTACAACACGTGTGTTGGCGATTAATTCTGTACTGAAATACACTTACATATTTATAGACTGTTAAAGTAACATTATATGTACAATCAAATTTAACATATAATTAAACAAACATGAAAAATGCATCATTCTATACTCACCGCAAGATTGTGCACTAACCGAAAGATATCGATTTACATTATGGGTGTTCCGCAAAATTAGAGAAAGATGCGGGAACTTTTGGCTGTGGGCATATGTAGGACGGATTCTCTGGCTGTAGACCTGATTGGTCATGTGATCATTGTTTCTGTGTCTGATTGGTGAAACAGCCATGCGGTAGATCCACCGGCTGCATGTGTAGAATAAATGGTTAGAAAAGTAACGAGTCGAGTGGAGCCGAATGTAGTGGAGTAAGAGTAGCGTTCTCATAGAAGTAATTTTGAAAAAAAAAAAAAAGTTACTCAAGTAATTGTAACGGAATAAATGTAACTCGTTACTACGTACCTCTGCTGCCTTGTCACCTGCTGTAAAAGTAGAGTTTCAGGAGCACATGCACCTCTGCAGTCTTCTAAGCTTTCTGGCATCAGTTTGTAGTGAAGTTCTTGGCAGCTGTAATGACATCAACATTTGTAATTATACTTTGTAAAATTTTTGAGAAATCCTATGAAATGAATTACAGTGAAAACTAGCATGTTTAGGTTCTTAAAATAGACTCAAAATGTGTTCACAATTGAAATTCACGATTTCCATTATTTCTATAAACTTAAATTCTAAAATATAAAACTTCCTTATTTTTCAGTTTAAAGCTGATTTTCTAGTTCAAACCTTTTCAGGCCCCAGACGTCCTGTAAGTTTAAATTCATGCAAAAAAAAAAAAAAAAAAAAAAAGCCAGAAAACCCCTATTGTGTGCACCAGACTACCCCACCCTTTAACGCTCCTTAAATGAGCATGAGAATGTATTTGTGATGACAGATATCTTCAGTAAGTTCTGCAAATCTTACTACTGCTAAAGTCATTCTAAAGAACTGGTGCATGAAATACAGAGTGGTGCAGAGTAAATTATTATTGTTATAGCTAAACCGTGCAGGTTGTATCGGGTGAAGAAAACACACACACAAGGTCTCACCGCTCTCAAACCCATAGTGCGAAAGGTTCAACTGGACTTTACGTGACTCGTGCACACTTCTGACTGGGAAGAAACATTGTTATCCGGAACGCTTATATGGATAGCCCACACTCGATTGTTGTTATGGTTCATCCACATTTGCCTAATGATGTATTTGTTAGACCAAGAAGGAGTGAAGCATGGCAAGTCTGAATGGTTGGTTGCGCATCGAGAGGGTTTGCTCAAGCAAGAGAGCATAAATGCACAGGAAGGAAAGCTGCCCAACAGCAACAGAAAGAGAACTGTAAAGACAGACATACTGATTGCATACAGACACCCCTCCTACCCCTGTGCATAAGCAGTTGAAAATGGATGGATGAATGGATAAAGTGGTAAAATAACAAAAACAAAATGATTTGTCTTGACTACAAAATAAATTACTGGGCCTCTTTATTGTCAAACCAAGGAAAGAGTTTCAAAAAAGAAAAAAAAAAACACATTTTCTGCATTTTGTTCTTTTCCCATGTGGTTTTAAAAGACTATTGGACTCCCCCCCCCCTAATGTGACCTCACATGAGAAGAGCCCCTCCCCTAGGTTGTTGCTCAGCTCTGCTGTTCTGTGGTGTGGTGTGGCTCAGGAGTAGCTCATTCAGATGTTGAAATTGTGCATGTGGAAGAGATAAAACAGAGAGAATTTGAGGCCTGACCAATGCATTATGTAAAGGGGTGTTTCAGCTTGAACGTTATCTTTGGGGGAACTCTGAGACTTACTGTATACTCATTTATTATTAAAAGATATTAAAATATGGGACCTTTAAACATACTTTCCTGTTTGACCATGATAATTCTTCCATAAATGTAGGTATTTGTTTACATCTCACTGTTTTATACAGTATTGTATACTACAGGTGTTAATCAACCAGAATTGCACTGCTACTATTGTGGCACCCAACGGCGGCATTGGGGTTTGCGTTACATCGCGAAGTAGGTCTTAGTTCATTCTCTCAACCATTAATGAGCTGCAGATCTTCGACAGCTGCACATGATACTGTAGCCAAACATTGTAATTAAATTTATGTGTATGTCAAGAATGTTTTAAGTAATAAAATAATTCAAAAAATAATAAATTTCAAGAAAATTTTCTTTCTTTTGACTACATTACCCATGCCCTTCACATTCCATGTGACCACCCTAGTCAAGTTACAGTACAAAGTATTTGGATGCTATAAGTGGACAGAAGTGAAGTAAAAGACATACATCTGAAGTACGATCAGCTCTGCTAAACACAAACAACCCCCCCACAAGCCCTGCCCCCTCTTCCCATTCCCAAATGATAGGGCTCAAATAACACAAAAAACAACTGACCAACCAGAAAAGCGGCAGCTAGAGAAGACCGCCCCAAAAAACCTCAAGTCCACAGAGTTTCGCAAGTTGAGCAAAACTTCTACGCTGTCATCCTGTTTCGGATCACATGACCACACCACACATTAAAAAAAAAAAAAAAAATTCTATAAAGGCATTACTCTGAAAATTATCATGATTGTCTTAAAATACACTTCTAAACATTTGTTCATAGTTTAAATTCAGGAATTTACATTCAAAAAAATTGTAAATTCACGACTTATTTATTTTCCCATTTAAAGCTGACTTACTATCAAACCTTTTTATGTCCCAGACATCCTGCAAGTTTGAATTCATGCATGAATAAGCAAAAGCCAAAAAAAAAAAAAAAAAAACCCCTATGTGTACAGTACCAGGGCTGTGCAGAGACCTTTAGAGAGGCAGGTGCTCAAAGTTAAAAAGGAGCAGATGCAACAAGATTTTACAATTATAAACCAAATATAATTTAAAGCATATTCTTTTAAATTATAGTGACTCATAAAAAAAGGCAATGTTTTTTACTCAAGGTCCAATTCCACTCCAGTCTCTGCCTCTTTCCCCCAGCTTGCTGTTCCCTGCACACTGTCCCTTGGCTATGAAATCTCTCTCTCATTACCTCTCTTTTTTTCCAGCCTGTCTACATCTAATCGCATGAGCTATCACATTCCACTCCATCTAGGAACCAGGCACAGTTTTGAAACATCTCTTGAAACCTAATAAAATAATGTTTTTTTTTTTTTTTTAGAACTTACAATGATATCTTTACGTTTCATACATTGGAGGACCCGAAACCAGTTACAGAAAAAAAAATTCTGTCTGTTTGTCTGTATATCTGTATGTCAGTTTAGCCAATATTGTTACAGAACCAAGCAAAACTGGCTCAACAGAATTTAAACAGAACTCTGCCAGTCCATCTGTATTACCATCTCAGGGAGTTTTTCCTTGCCACCGTCCCCCTCAGCTTGCTCATCAGGGACAATCTTATCATTTTGATTCATACACATTCACATTTCATACAAACTTACTTCTTTTGATTGTGTAAAGCAGCGTTGCGACAATGTCAATTGTTAAAAGTGCTATACAGATAAAATTGAATTGAATTCAATTGAATCATAGTGCGGCTCTCCACCCAATCAGACATCAGCACTATCATAGCGATGGCGATGACGTATTAGCCATGATGCCATCATGCTTATGTCTTAGTTCTTGGGCCTTAATTACACAAAGATAACCTGGGTAAATACAAAATACAGTTTTTTAAAGATGATTTCATTTAATAAGAGAAAAAAACCTGTCCAAACCTACCTGCGTCATCTATGGTGAAAAGATACCTCACACAGTAAGCTCATATATACTAAAACCCCAGACTACAGAGCATCTACAGCGACAGAACATATGATGAGCATGCAGGCATCAGGGTACCTCGGCCCTTGTACCTACAAATGGACTGTGCAGTCAACTCTCTGCTGCTCCCCACGATGTAGACACTCTGCAGTCTGATCCTGGTTTCAGTATCTAGAGCTCTGCCTGACATACGCCAACATCTCCGAAAAACGATGCCGCTTACTGTTGTAGACGCTCACTGTATGACATAAAAGTTGATGGTGATATTGATATCTTCGAGCACCGCACCTGGTCTCTGAACTCTTCTTTCCTTCACAACATTTGGTGAAGAACGCCTGTGATGGAACACCAGTGATGGGGAACTACCTGTGCATACACCCAAACACTGCTCAAACAAACAGAATTCCTGTACTGAATCACTCCAAACATCATTCTTGGCTACATCTCCCCCCTTGAGTCCTCTTCAGATGGGCGTGAGAATGTACTCGTGATGACAGATGCCATCAGTAAGTTCAGCCAAGTTTTTACTACACAAGATCAGAAAGCGGATACTACGGATAAAGCCATCCTGAAGGAGTGGTTCATAAAATACGGTGTGCCAAAGTACCTACAATCTGATCAGGGTAGAAATTTGGAAAGTGCAGTGATTGCTGGAATATGCAGGTTGTCCAGGTGAAGAAAACACACCACCACCCCCAAGGAAACCCTCAGAGCTCATGTATGTTTACAATGTCAGAACACACCCAACTACAGGTTATTCTCCCTATTTGCTGCTTTTTGCATATCTACCTATTGATGCATTGTAAGGCCAAGAACAGGTGAAGGATGACAAGACTGGTTGGCTGTGCACTGGGAGGGTCTCTCAGATGGTCATGTAAGAGC
Source organism: Clarias macrocephalus (assembly GCA_011419295.1). Lineage (NCBI taxonomy): Eukaryota > Metazoa > Chordata > Actinopteri > Siluriformes > Clariidae > Clarias > Clarias macrocephalus. Next base: position 63,235 of record JAAGKR010000833.1, read on the forward strand.
ATGGGAATGCATGGCAACAGCAAGAGGAAATGCACTGTCTGCCAGTGGATGTGGGACAGCTGGTGTATCTGCCACTGGCCCAAGGGGGAATTGAGATCTAGGATGCGTGGGCGCCTACTATATATAAGGGATTCTTATCCGGATCTGCAACGCACGAAAAGGTCGATCTGGACACTACCACACCTCAGATTAGCAATTTAATAATACAATGTAGTGTATGTTTCCTACCTTAAGTGTATGTTTCCTACCTTGAAGTAATAACATGTTATACTCATCAATAAACTGTTAATTTTGTAGTCTATTTGGGGATCCTAGCCCGAGATTAAGGAGAAACATAATCGTTTCTCTATTGTCATGGCAATGTTAACAGTTGGTGATTGGTGTTGAATGTCACAGAGTTCAAGGGCTGGCTAGCAAGCTAGCTATTGGCTAACAGGTTTTGATGTTCCATCCTGCGGGCACAGAAAAGCTGGACATCAATGTTTTCTGTCAATGTATATTCTGTCCCTTGGAGTATGTTAATAAAGATGTCACACCTTATTTGTGCCACGGTTTAGGCAGCTTATTGAAGTCACACTGTGTCATTTCTAAGACTGTGTATTTTGACACAGTCTTTTGGGCCATTCACATGTTGCATCTTTTATGTTCTGAATTTTGTAATTTTAAATGGAGATGCGTGACAAGTGCACTTACAATAGGAAGCAACACCGTCACAACACTTCTGTATTTTACGTGCATGTCTACTCTGCAACAAGATGGAAAATCTCAACTTTTCACAATGCCACAACCAATCACCTTCACTGTTTCTGCTGGGGAAATTCTCTGTTTCCTTTGTGCATAGAGGATGGGAAGCGCCGTGACAGATGCCACTGGAGCGCAAGCGTGTGAGTGCTTAGGATACTGTTCATCATCACCAAGATCACCAAGCTGTGTTTCAACAGGCTCTTTCGTCCCTCCACCATGAAACGGATCAACCCCACCTTCCATGTCTCACAGGTATGTCGTCTCGCCTCATGCACACAAGAGGCATTCGTAAGGGGTGGATACTGTCACGTTTCCACAATCTCTTTACGAGCCACTGTTATACCTTTTTCCCGCACTGTCATGTTTTCCCAGGATGTCATGTTGTTCCCGCACACCTCCATGCCCACACGCTGGTCTCTCATTCACCGCTGATTTCTTCCAGCATTGAAAGAAGCACAGTATGCTTTCTCACTGCCGGATTACATAGCAGTGAGAAAGATTAGAAAGATTAGAGAGAAATCTTTGAGGGGAGACCAGTATCTGCCCCAAGGAAGAAAAATTTTTGTGAGCATGTATGCATGTATTTGTACTGTATGTTTATTTGTCCATCATTGTGTATATTTGTAATTTATTTTGCTAGATTGAAAGAAATTAATGTTTATGGTCTAGCCACACACACACACACACACACACACACACACACACACACACACACACACACACACACACACACACACACGGGCCTCATTATCAATGTTTTTATAAAGTTCTGAGTAAATGTTTTTGTAAGCCGATATTTACATAAGCCAATATTTACATAATATTTACACCCAATATTTACATAAACACATCCTGCCTTTTTTGTTTTTGTCTGGAGTTTTAAAAGCCAATTAGACTCTTCCACTAATATGATCTCATATGAAAAGAGCTCCTACCCAGCTTGTTGCTCATCTCTGCTGCAGCTCATTTATATAGATGTTGAAAAGGCGTGGATTATCTGAGGGGTGTTTCAGCTGGAGCAGTAACACACACTTTTGGTGAGCTCTTTGGTGCTGATTTGTTAAAAGATATCAAAAGATTAAAATATGGTACCTTTAATCATCCTTTCCTGTTTGACATTTGCTAAATCTTCTATTAATGGGGGTGCTTGTCACAGCTTTATGAAGTCTTGTAATGCATAAATTTACATAGTCTCAGAGGCACATGTCTAATAACAAAATGTTTCCTAAATTTCAGAATTTTCATGAAGACCAAATTTCTTGTGAACATTCTCCTATAAGCCAATTTATGATAAATTCATTGACATCCAATGTGATATTTAAGGACTATTTCAATTGACAGAAAAGCCCACACCTTGTACTGTATAGTCTAATTAAGTGCCTGTTTACTTATTTTTTATTTTTTATTTTATTTTGGTCATTTGAGGTTCATAATTTGTATAGTTATATACATAGATAATAAAAATGTTTATATTTAGAATATTGTAACTACTCTTCATTCTCTATTTAGAAATTAGTCGTAGTTTATAGTAGTTATGCTGTATTTTTTTGCTATAACAAAGAGCATTACAAAGCAAATGAGCTGCTGACATATGCTTAAGAGAATGCTTTAGTTACAGGGTTACTACAACTCAATCCTTCTCTGCTTGGTCCTGACTAACAATAAAAGGTTTTTTTTTTACATTAAACGTGACAAATCGCTGTCCAGACGTTCTCGTCAGGATTCCCATAGATTTTAGATCTTTCTAATTTCTTGTCAGATAACCATGGCAACAGCATATACATGGCTACTGGACAAGAAGGCAAGACATATTTAAACAAATTCTAAACATTAAAAGGTACTAAAGGTTTGACTTTTTTCATAATTCTACCCAAGAATAAATGTAGACCTACATGCTAGCTAGCTATGCTACATTCAAGATGGTGAATTGCAATGTGACAAACATTAACCAGATCACATATTTATTTCCAACTGTTTGCCAGGCACACTTCGAATGTAGGCCATTTCCTCATGCCATTCATGCTTCGTGTCTGCATCACAGAACCGCTTTCAAACTCTCCATCACGAGATGCTTCATTTTTTTTCTTTCTTTGTTTTTGTTGTACATTTTGAAAATCAATTTAACTAATTCATTGAAAATTTTTTCCTGATCACCCGTCTCTTACTGAAAATTAATGGAAAGAATGATTATCTCCTCCTGTGTGAAAAACTCATAATGTTACCCCGTACTGTGAGAGATATTTTGGTTCTAGATGCACTAAATAAAAGGCAAGTCTTACTTTAACAAAACATTTATTATATTAACGTTTTCATTTTTAACTTCAGCTCCAAAATGTCTGCACAAAAGCAGAAAAAAACTTTTCTCACAGTGTTTTTATTTATTTATTTATTTATTTAGCTCAAGCCAAAAAATTAAGGTTCAAAATATACATATATATACTATATATATATACTAATCTATATATGTAGTAGTTATGGCTAATATAAACATGTCTAGTTTCTTGCTCAATGTCAGCATCATAATGTACTACTGAATGTGTCATAAACTGTACAGACATTTTTCCTTACTTTCCAGAAGTACATTTAAAAGCAAACTAATTTTCTATGTCTGACATAAGAGTAATGCCCCGTTATTTTTTTTTTGTATTTCTCCCTATCACCAACAATCTAAAAGTACCTCCTTTATTTTGTTAAGCCTGAAATTTACTTTCAATGCCTTATTAATTATCTATGAATAGAGAATGTCAAGCATATACGTTTAATTCATTAAATTAAATTAACTGTATCTTGTATGAAATCTTCCTGTAGGAAATTTCTTCTTGTGGAAAGTCATCTGTTCAGAGAAAGGACACATTGCATCATTGTATGCATTTCTTTGTATGTTTCATGAGGATGTAAAGTGATACTTACAGTACATGTTGTGCAGGACTGTAGCCTTTACCTTGTTAAAAAAAAAATCACCCATTAAGTTAAAAAAAAAAAAGTTTTATGTCCAGATTTTCTAAATTTTTTAATTAATTATTTTTTCATCCCATCATTTTTCACCCCCCCCCCCCGACACCCTTTTTATTATCCTTAGATTGCATTATTTATAGGCTCCATTTGAATATTTGAGGGTAAGTAATAATGAACAAGTAAACTTATTCAATAAAAAACAATCAATCAATTACAGTATAAATCTCCCTCTCTCTCTCTCTCTCTCTCTCTCTCTCTCTCTCTATATATATATATATATATATATATACATACATATATTACATAAATATATTATTATACAGAATAAAAAATAATGATAATTAATATTAGATGTCATTGTAATTCCAACAACTTTTTCAAAAAGAAGTTTATCCTGGACACTTATTACTCACTTGTAGCAGAGGAAATTCAGCTTCTCATTGCAGTCTCGGTTCTGCAAGACATTTGTTCTGGAGTTGAAAGCTCCACAGTGATAAGGCCGAGCTGGACATGGTGGAAGCAAATTTGGGTTCTCCACTGACACTCCATTCAGCCAGAACCAGTTTCCATCCATGAAGCGTAGGCCGGCCCACACATTGACTGTTTGAGCCAGCGCAATCTCTGTTTGTGCCTGAAGCACTTGTGTGTCATCGGGAAGATGAGCCAAGCCGGTGTAGTTTGTGGTGCAGAACTGAAGTGCCTCCTCCCATGTCTTTTTCTCATTCACCAAAATCAAATGTGTATAACAGTAGAAGCTATAACCATTTTGGCAGTCAGCATTTTGCCATTGCCCGGAAAACAAAATAGTGCAGTCAAATGTATAGCTGTGACGGTTCTCATCATAATTAGGTTGTGGATAGCCAGGATACCATTGAAAGAATACAACTGACTGTTCATCAGACCACTGCCACTCGTTTGTTCTTTGTCTGTTCAACCCAATCCAAATTGGCCGATAATTGTTGGGGAAAATCTCCATAAGTTGCTGTAATTCCTCTGCGCTATTGAAGGTAGGCAGATCGGTGTAGTATTGTCTGCAGTACTGCTGAGCATTTCCCCAGGATGCACCATTAGGATGGTACATATATTCTATTATTATACCTTCAACCAAGCCACAACTTCCCATCATGAAGAAAATAAATATGAAATTCATTATTTCTGCTCTGAAGGATCTGAGTTCTGTCGAGCTTTTCTCTAGTCTGAGCCAACTCAGTGCCCAGATTTACACATATGCCAACTCCAACCTCATACTGTAAACATATGCAAAATAAGAGTAAACTACACAAATACCATGGGGAGGAGAAAAAATCTGCTATATTGTTGAACCAGTATATATATATATATATATTTGTTACTGTATTAACAAGTCACAAGGTAAATATAAAGATGACAGATTGACCCATAGATTTTAATGTGTTAGACAATGACTCCCCACTTATTTGACCATTTTTAGAGTAGCAAGTAATTTATTCATTATTGTAACCGTACAGTATATACTTTCATGTACCCTTTTGTAAATAACTTTTTTTTAATCACTGTACCCTTATTAAACTATTAGCAAATTATTAATTTTCTGCAACATTAGGCCATGTCCATTTTATTTGTTTTTGTAATTCCAATTTTGTAATTGTAAATAATATAGGACAACATTTACAAAATATATATTTATATGTCACTAACATAAGTATGTATAACATAAGTGACTACAACAACCCAAGGCAAGTTTCTTGCACTGACCAGTTTAGTAAAAGTGTTGTGTTTTGGGAAAATCCCAACCACTGTGTTGTCTTACATGGTGCGTGACTTGGCATGCACCTTCAGAAGCAGCAGCAAACGCAGTTGTTGCTGGTCACATGCTGATCTTATTTCAAAGTCAGAAGGTTTAAAAGATTAACAAAAAAACAAACAAACAAAGGTAACTTCACTGACCTTGATTTGCAACATTAAAATTATAATAGTGAAACATGTTGGTAGCCTTATTGTGAATTTTTAATTTCCAAGTATTTCAGTGCATGTCCTGTGAAGTGAAAATTGTTTCACTAGGGTAATAATTTTTCACAAACACAAAATGTGCAAAAAAATCTTTTGGTAAGTTGGAATGTAAAATGAGTGTTTTTTTTTTTAAATATCACTTTAAATAAATAAATTTAAGTATATTTGTATAGTGCTTTTAACAGTTGTCATTGTCGCAAATCAGCTTTACACAATCAAAGGAAATGATGAAAGTTTGTATGAAATGTGAATGTGTATGAATCAAAATGTTAAGATTGTCCCTGATGAGCAAGCAAAGTGCGACGGCAACAGCGGAAACGAAAAACTCCCTTAGATGACAATAGGAAGAAACCTTGAGAGGAACCAGACTCAACAGTGAACCCATCCTCATTTGGGTGATATTGAGAGAGAGAGAAAAGAGAGAGAGAGAGAAAAGAGGATACGCGAGAGAAAAGGAGAGAGCAGAAGAGAAAACAGTTAGGTATGGTAAAATAAAGTTTTATGTCCAGATTTTATTTATTTTTTATTTATTTATTTTTTCATCCCAGCATTTTTCATTCGCCTTATTACTTATTCACTATTACTTACAGTATATACACCGTCTTATGCAAAAGTTAAATAACAGATAATAATAAATAACAGATTTTGTTGATTTTCTAAATGAAAAGATGTTAACACAGTCTCTCTTGGAAATGGAAAAACATTGATGCATTGATTCTTATGCAATAAATTGACCAAAAATAAAATGGCACTGGGCAAAAGTTTAGGCACCCTAAGAGTTCCAGAATCTCAGATTCTTTTTACAAGGTTTCAGACCTTAATCAGCTTGTTAGATCTGCATGGCAACAGCTGACATTGGTAAATGCTAATTTCAAAGCTTTACAAAGACGTTGACTCTTCAAACCTTGGGCACACATTTGAGGACATTCAACAATCATGAAATCATCAATAACTGATTACCAATCAGTCTATAATAATTAGATGCCCACAATGCAGGAGAAGACTACAAGAAGATAGCAAATAATTTTCAGCTTGCAGTTTCCACAGTAAGAAATGTAATTAAGAGACGGCAGTTCAGGGCAACTGTGCAGGTCAAGATGAGATATAGAAGACCAAGAAAACTCTCGGCGAGAACTGCTTGTATGTTGGTCAGAAAGACAAATCAAAACCCCCATTTGACTGCAAAAAACTGCAGGAAGATTTAGCAGACTCAGGAGTGGTGGTGCACCGTTCCACAAGACCTTCATGGAAGAGTCACCAGAAGAAAACCTTACCTGCGTCACCATCATAAAATTCAACATCAGAAGTATGCAACAGAACATCTACAGAAGCCTGATGCGTTTAGGAAACAAGTGCTGTGGACTGATGGAGTTAAAAAAGAACTCTTCGGCCACAATCAGCAAAGGCATGTTTGGAGAAAAAAGGAGCAGCATTTCATGAAAAGAAACCCTTGCCAACTATTAAGCATGGGGGCGTATCTATCATGCTTTGGGGTTTTGTTGCAGCCAGTAGCACAGGAAACATTGCACGGGTGGAGGGAAGAATGGATTCCACTAAATACCAGGAAATTCTGGAAGCAAACATCACACCATCTGTAAAAAAGCTGAAGCTAAAAAGAGGACGGCTTCTACAACAGGACAATGATCCTGAACATACCTCGAAATCCACTATGGAATACCACAAGAGACGCAAGCTGAAGGTTTTGGAATGGCCATCACAGTCCCCTGATTTAAACATCATTGAAAATTTGTGGGTAGATCTTAAAAGAACTGTGCATGCAAGACGGCCAAGAATATTACAGAACTAGAATCCTTTTGCAAGCAAGAATGGGAGAAAATCCCCAGTACAAGAATTTTAGCTGACTTTAAAAAGGGTTTGCATGCTGTGATATCTGCCAGAGGAGACTGATTGTGTAGGGTGCCCAAACTTTTGCACAGTGGCACAATAATGTTTTGAATGAATATATTTTATCTTTGTTGAATGTACTGTATGACATAAAAAGAAACAGTTTAACCTAAACTTTTGCAGAAGACTGTATATATACTGTATATAAACAGTATATACAATATATATTATGCAAAAGAGAGCAAAAGAGGATGAGAGGGAGAGAGAGAGAACAAACATTATATTATTATATACAACAATAAATAATAATAATTAATATTAAATATGATTGTAATTACAACAACTTTTTCAAAAAGAAGGACACTCTGGCTAACCTGGACATTTAGCTTATACACGGTCACATAATGTATAAGGTGAATATATATTTAGTGTAAAGTCCAAGCAGGGACTCCAACAGGACTAACTATGACAGCATAGAATCCAGAAGGAAACACAGACATACGGGCTCCCTGAGATGTAAAGCAACCAATCAGCTCACCGTCAACAAACCTGAGTGATCAATGAGAGTGGGGAGGACAGCATCTAAACATACCAGTTCACCAGATACTCAACGTCCATGAGTCCCCCAGATCTGCTCCTTTACCTAAGGCAAATCTATTTGCAAAAATGCTTGGCTAAATAAATAAGATCTTAGTCTAGACTTAAACACTGAGGATGAGGATAAGACAGGGGTGATGTGCTCATATCTTCTAGTTCTAGTGAGGCCTCTCGCTGCTGCATTCTGTACTAACTGAAGCTTGTTTATGCACCAACCTAGAGGTTATAAAAGCATGAACTAGTTTTTCTGCATCCTGTAGGGACAATATATTTCTTAACTTGGCAATATTTCTGAGGTGAAAGAATGCTATCCTGGTGATATTATCTGTCGCCATGTCTCATTGGGATGGGGCCAGTGCATACTACTTCTTCGGACATCGCCTTCGCTAGTTTAAACACCTCTGTAAAGTTATGCTTACTAACCTCTGACTGACGAAGGCATATATATCGTTAGCTACAGAATGTACCACTATCTTAGAGAACCTATGCTGTCCTAAAGCCCTAAGATTACCTGCTATGTCCGGTGCTCTGGTTCCCGGGATACACCAGACCACTGCCGCTGGCGCCCCTAAAGGCTTAGCTAATTTCACATGCTTCAGTATAGAGTCTCCTATAACCGGAGCTCTTTCAGGTTTCTCAGCAGGTGCATCACTAAGGAGAGCAAATCTGTTGGACATGTCAAGCGCAGAGGAGGTGTGCTCTGTTGGGCTAGCCTTAGCGTTAGCTTTGGCTGATAGAGTATGCCGACGAGTCGTCACCAACTCGCCTCGCCGTGAGGGCTCTAATGCCGGAGTCGGGGGCTGGTTATCTCCGCCTCCGGCACCCAGACATTCCGTTACGGGAATAACACTGCTCTCGCACTCTCTAAGCCTCTCTAAAGTCTAGATATGCTCCTCTAATGCTGATATCTTCTCCATCAGAGTGCTAACTAACACACACCGTTCACAAGTAAAATTATCACTAACAACGGAGGAAGTATGTCTAAACATCCTGCACTCCACACACAGAACAAGCTGTATATTATCCATTATACCGTACCTGAGTTGGAGTTTAGTTGTTTGGAGCTGAATTCCGTTTGTTGTTCTTAGACGAAGAAACTCGCATGTTCTCCAAAAAGCGCAAAAAACAGAAAAAAGACGAAGCCCAATAGTATTAAAACGTAAAAACTAGGTACAGTGGAACCTTGGATTACGAGCACAATTCTTTCCAGAATAGGACTTGTATTCCTATACACTCGTAAACCAAATCGAATTTTCCCATAAGAAATAATGAAAACTCAAATTATTCATTCTACAGCCCAAAACAATAAATACATAAAAATAATTAATACAATATATAAAGTAAAAATAAACCAAATTAACCTGGTTAATTAGGGGGGGGGGGGATTACTTCATAACCTTCAGGGAGTCTGGTTTGGCATCTTATACCCAGCCCGTTTACATGTTTCACATGACGGAAGAGAAAAGGTATTTACAGATGCAGAGGAAGCGATAAGGTACATCAAGAAAAACATTGTCCCCACAGAGGCTTGAAAATCATGTAAACACTTAACTTCTATCCGTCTATACCGTTTTCCAGCCTAGATCACGCTTCAGTGGATCAGTGACCTTTCTGTTTGCACTGTCTTTAGCTCCTCTCAGATGATATAGAAGGTACTTGTTATGAACCTCCACTAGAGGTCACTGTTCCTGTCTGTAGTTTTTGTTGGTCGACTCAGTTTCCCAGAAGGCACCTCAGTCAGGTGATGAGTGCTCACCTGAATTGGGGTGGCTCATTAAATCTCTTATAAATAGCAGTTTGTTCTGGGAAACTGGGTTGAGCATTATTTGTTGGTCTATTTGTTGTTGAGTGTTTGTTTGTTTTTGTATATCCTATACCGTCATGTGGGCATTCCTTTTTGTTTCTTTAAGTTTGTTTTGTAACCTTTGTTTTCAGAGGGCTCTAGTTTTGTTTTCTGTATGTTCTTATGTTCTGATGGATTCATGGAGCTGCCTTGTTCGGTGTTTAGTTAGGCTGTGTCTCCTCCTGTTTAAGTACTGTTCTGTGTCTTCCCTTGTATGTGTAGCCACATGAGGGCTTAGCCGTTAGCAGGGTTAGCCACTAGTAGGCCTTGACGGCTAGTAGGGTTAGCCCTTAGTAGGGTTAGCCTCCAGTAGGCTAGCCTCTAGTGGGATTGACTGCTAGTGGTTCTGGTCGCTAGTAGGTTAGCTGCTAGTTTGGTATAGCCTCATGTGTGCCTTTTCTTTTGTGTTCCGGTCCCCTAGTTCAGTACTAACCTGGTTAGCTACTAATCCCATAGATACTAACCCAGTTAGGTCAGCATCCAGTGTCTCCGTATTCCATGTAGCTACTAACCTCACTAACCACTAACCCATTGGGTCTCTAGTCTCTGTTGCCCCTAGTCCTCCAGTCCTGTCTAGTCTCTGTCCCTCCAGTCCAGTCTCTGTCTCTAGTTCCTGCCATGTCCTGTCCAGCCTTGTCTCTGGTTCCCCTATGTGTCCTTAGTTAGCTCCAGCTCCATGTTTCCTCATCCCTAGTTCTCTGTCGGTTCCCTGTGTCAGCTCCTCAGTCCTCTGTGTTAGCGTGCCGTTCCCTGTGTTAGTGCGCCGTTCCCTATGTCTTTCCTGAGCCCTAGTTTTAGTTTGAGTTTGTTTGTTTCAATGTTTTTGAGTTTTGTTAATAAAGACTCTTTGTTTGCACACCCCTCTGCGTTCATGCCTACCATATATGCCCACGGCAACATCAGCTGGTCTAGCCACTACAACCAGCTAGACGCCATGACAGTACTATTCAGTCATGAGCAGGAGACTTTCCACGGATAATTCTGACACGACAATATTTACTTAATAGTCTCGCTGCTGATGAAAACATCACTGATTCTATTATAGATGCATAGTTAAGGTTTCCTTCTCTTTTTTTATTTATGAATTTTACTGTTATTATTATTATTATTATTCATTTATTTTATTTTAGATTTTTTACTATATCTTTTAATAATTATATAATATTGCTCTTCCTCAATTGGGAGCTCATGTTGCTTAGTTGCATTTTAAGAGAAGTGTCTAATATTATTGCCTTTGCCGGTGCCATTAGGCTTACTTTTATTTACTTTTTTCCCTATTGTTATCATTGTTATTACCATTATTATTGTTATTGTTATTACTATGTTATTCCGCAGGTTTTACAATATATCATGCGCTATTTGAGTTACTTTAGTATGGTGGGTTTGGCGGGAGCGTGAGCTGTCGGCTCTGTAGAGCTCCCAACACAAACACTTAATGTGTGGATTTGTTTTCAAAGGGTATCATGTTCACCATGTTCTTGTAGGTGATAAGGGGGAGGTGGATCTCATTTTTTCTTTTTTTACCAGACCAATTCTGTCAGATGTCCATGTTAATTTTCACTCCAATTTTCATTCAAAAGCTAGAGGTGTGGCCATACTTATTAAGAAAAATATGCCATTCACTACGACTAGTGTAGAGGCTGATTTCTTAGGGCGATATGTTATTGTGGTGGGCAGCTTTATTCCCTCCCAGTCATCCTAGCCAATATTTATGCACCAAACTGGGATAACCCTGCATTTTTCTCTAGTCTTTTCTCTCAGTTACCAAATATGACATCACACCACCTTATTCTTGGTGGTGACACAAACTGTGCTCTCCCCCGTTTTAGACCGTAGTTTGTCCACTTTTTCTTAAATCATATGGTATAGCTGACGTTTGGGGGTTTCGTAATCCTTCTTCCAGAGAATATTCCTTCTTTTCCTCCGTTCATAAAACTTTTTCTCGTATAGGTATTATTTTTCTGGACAAGAGACTTCTTCCTTTCATTACCAAGCGTCATTACGGAGCTTTAGTTATATCTGATCATGGTCCCCTAACTATGAAAATGCGTATCCCCAATACACAATCCAGTTACCGTTCCTGGAGGTTCAACTCTCTGCTTCTATTAGAGGAAGCGTTTACCGAATTCATTTCCTCTGAGATTACATTATTCCTTGAGATCAGTCAAACACCAGGGATGGCCTCTTCAACTTTATGAGAGTCACTTTAACCCTCTCGAGTGAAGCTCATATCGTCCAATCTCCCTTCTTAATACTGATGCCAAAGTGCTTGCTAAAATCCTTGCGCAATGTTCAAGGGGGTGTTGCCCTGCACCATATCACCTGACCAAACACGGTTTATTAAGAATCGTTATTCTTTTTTTAACATTACACGACTTTTGAACATTCTTTATGGCCCGTCTCCACCCGGCACACTGGAGGTAGTTCTCTCATTGGATGCGGAAAAGGCATTTGACCGTGTGGAGTGATGTTATCTTTTCAATACATTAGAGAGGTTTGGATTTGATCGTAAGCTTATATCATGGATAAAACTTTTATATACGTCTCCATTAGCTGCTCTGCGTACTAATAACAGCATATCTGATTATTTTGAGCTTCAACGCGGCACGAGGCAGGGATGCCCTCTGTCTCCACTTCTATTTGCAGTCGCGATGGAACCACTTGCTTTAAATCTGAGACAGAGAGCCGACATCAAGGGTATTCAGCGGGCAGGATTGGAGCATAAGGTTTTGCTTTATGCGGACGACATCTTATTATACTTCTCACAACCCCTGACAAGCTTACCTAAGTTAGTGACTCTACCTACAGATTTTGGCAAAAAATATCTGGCTATAAAGTTAATATCCAGAAAAGTGAACTGATGCCTGTTGGTGATGGGGTCTGTCTGTCGTCTTTAGGCTCAGTTCCCTTTAATATTAGCCCAAAAAAATTTAAATACCTTGGGATCTGGGTTACGCATGATCATAAAGACTTGTATGGAGTCAATTATCCACCTCTTTTATCAAATTTAAAACAAGACCTTGAGCGTTGGGACCACCGCCACCTTTCATTGGGTGGAAGAATTAATACAATAAAAATGAGTGTATTGCAAGGCGGCATGGTGGTGTAGTGGTTCGCACTGTCGCCTTGCACCGCCAGGATTCCCGTCTCTGTGTGCATGGAGTTTGCATGTTCTCCCCGTGCTTGGTGGGTTTCCTCCCACAGTCCAAAGACATGTAGGTTAGGTTAATTGGCATTCCCAAAATTGCCCGTAGTGTGTGAATGAGTGAGTGTATCTGTGTGTGTGTCTGTGCCCTGCGATGGATTGGCACCCTGTCCAGGGTGTACCCTGCCATGTGCCCTATGTCTCCTGGGATAGGCTCCAGGCCCCCCGTGACCCTGAATACAGGATTAAGCGGTATATATGATGAGTGAGTGTATTGCCCAAGTTTTTGTATATCTTTCAATGTCTTCCGTTAGTCTTAACAAAATCTTTTTTCTCCAAATTAAACCTTTATTTGGAACAAAAAACACCAAGAATTAAAAGAAGCATACTGCAGAGACCTCGTGCAAAAGGAGGGATGGCACTTACAAATTTCTTGTATTATTATTGACAATGACAATTAAATAGTCATTTGGGCATTATAAAATTATAAACCAAAAAACTTGTAAAAACTTTTATCCTTTCAGGGCTTAGTGCTCTTACCGAGGATTTATTGAGAGAGGGAGAGTTTGTGCTTCGTGCACTAATAAACTTAAACTCTCTTGCTCTCTCTCTCTCTCTCTCTCTCTCTCTCTTGGATGCGCCTATAATTCCCTTTTCATACGAATTACATCGTCTAAAATTAGACGTCTAAAATTGTTTTCCATTAGTTCCTATAAAAGCAGGCATTTTGCTTTCTATAACTAGATATTTTTCACGTCTGTGAGGCGAGTATACACAGAGTTTCGGTTCATTTTCTAACGTGCTCAAGTTCACCGAAAACATTGCGCACCCTGTTTGCTTTGATTAATTTTTTGTTGCTTTCTAGTGTTACACATTATATAATCTAAAGGCTAGATATAAAGGTATACATTTACTTTGCTTAAATTCGACGCCTATATTTATTACTATAATTTTAGTACTGTGACTGTAAATTCGTTTAATGCTTCACTTGTATTTCATAAGGTTTTGCCAGCGGTGGTACAGCGCAACGAGGGTCGTTATTTATTAAAGAAAATTATGATAATCATAACAGCCTACTGCATTTCATTCTTATAATAACGCAAAAACACAAGCGGTGCTGAATGACAATGACATCTGTTGATGCAGTAGCACATCCTGACAATGTTTTAATTTTATGGTCATTCAGTTTAATTTATTTCAGTTAATAAATCTACTACAAATTTAAAGAACACAAAATATAAGATGACACAAAACCCTTTTTTTGAATGCAAGAAAGAAAGCTTTTCTAATTACACATGATAAAATATAAAGGCTTACTGTGTTAACGTTTACTTTGCTTAAATTCGATCCTAATAAGACTCTTACACTTGATCTATCCTCTACTACGTGCAGCTCTAACGCTCTCTTATTACTGCTTGAGAGAATGAACTAAGGCCTGAGGTCTATAGTTATATAGCGCCACTCAGTGGTAAAAGCCAGCAAAGGCATACCGTCGCTGTGAGGTGCGGCGGTGAAAGTAGAATACGCCTTGTCTACCATCTGTACTGTTCAATAATTATGACATTACTGTTCCCACAACTCAAGATAAGTTCCAAGTGCAAAATCTGATTACCAGTACATTTGTGCAATATTCTTTCTTTTCACTTACACTACATTTCAAGTGCAATATTGGTATATTGATTATTTTCAGTGCAATGTGTAACTTTGTGTGCTATATTTAATTCTATTCTTACTTCTATTTATTGAATTTTAGTTTTCATTTTTATTTCTTGAATTAAATTTTTTCCTTGTCTAATCAAATTTTTTCCTTTCATCCCGGTAAATTAAATTAATGCAACTGTATGACCAAGACAAAGCAATTTCCCTCTGGGATTAATAAAGTTCTTTGAATCTTGAATCTACTGATTTTTCATGTTTGTTGTATTAAGTACTTCGATGAGGAAATTACCATCACTAGTATTTCTTCAATACAACATATGACTTTTTTATGACTTAAGCTCAAATCATATTTAAAAACTGTGTTGAATTAAAATATGTCACTTTACGGCACCTGGCGGTTGTTTCATGAATGACATGAAATGCGACTGATTTATTTAGGCCGTTGCTGTTTAGCCGCGACAGAGAGCGTGGCGGTAATCGACATTCCCCTTGACTAACTACTGTACATGCACATAAGAATATTTTTTGCCATTTTCTGGCAATATACTTTCATTTACAAAGACACTTTCAAAGAAAAAAAAGTCATAGGGGTCGATGGCATCATCTGCGATGTTACCCTTCTGGTCTTTCTTCGTGAGGGCGGTGGGGCTGTCAAGGTACTGAAGTTCCTAACAAAATGATGGAAGAAGTTTCCAAACTGCAGAAAGTGCTGGACGGCATGAAGCAATGTAGTCCGTGGCCATTCTGACACTGCTTTTATCTTGGCTGGGTCCATGCAAAGGTGCCTGCAGGACACTCGAAGCCCAACAAGGAGGTGGTGGTCACATGAAACTGTGACTTCTCCAGCTTGACAAATAAATTTAGCTGCAGGAGAAGTTCCAAGACCCCCATTGCATGTGAACAGTATGCTGGTCCAGGGAGTCACTGAAAACGAAAATTTCATTCTCCGGGAGAACCTTATTTATAAACCTCTGAAAAACATTGGGTGTATTCATGGGGCCAAATAGCATGACCAGGTATTCATAATGGCCTGCAGGCGTGATGAGCAAGGTTTTCCCTCCATCCATGCGAATTAGATTGTACGCACTGCGAAGGTCCAAGTTTGTAAGGCTCTGAAACCTTCTTCAGGCACTTGAAGGCTGAGTTTATTAAAGGCAGGGGGTAGCAATCTTTAACCGTCACAGCGTTCAGGCCCTGGTTATCAATACAGGGACAGAGCTCCCCATTTTTTTTTCCTTTTCAAATTAAGTCTAGTGAGAGCACCTCTTTTAAATATTTCTCCATTGCCTATTAAAGAAAACAACCTGCCCCTGGGTCATCTGATAAAAGGTGGCCTTAAGAGTCTCAACAAAGGCATTTAAGGTTGTATTTTCAGAAAGCGATCTCTGCCAAATTGCTGTGGCCCATTCCAGCGCTCGCCCTGTGTGCAAGGAGATCATAAAGGTGATCTTTGCTCGCTCTGTGGGAAACTGGGAGGGTTGCATTTCAGAGCACTGCAATATAAAAGCGTTGCACCGCTCAGGTTCGCCTGCATATGGCTGCAGAGGTAGTAGACACATCTCGGCCACTAGAGGAGGCAATTCTACCACCGCACTGAAGCCAGAAGTCGACTTTTGAGTCAATTCACTAGGGGATAGAAACCAGTTAACATGACTGGAAAACCTGTGGAGCATCTGCAAGTTTAAAATGTCACACATTAAGTTAAATTATACTTAATAATGACTCTTTCTTTTTCATGATCACTCAAAATTATCTCTTCCTGTATGAAAACCACTTTTCTCAAGCAAAGGTGAAAATAGATGAAATCTGGCTTATATAATTTCCTCATTTGTCACAGCATCTTCGTTTAATGCTGTGCAGACATTTACAATATGTCTAGCACACCAGCCAAGACACTTCAAACTGTTTAGAATTAACAGTTACCCTGTGCGGTGATCACAGTACAGTGTAGATCTTTTTCTTCCCCTCCATTTTCATGTTAAAACTATGGAAATCAAATCGAAATGACCTTCATTTTTGTCCTTGTGCTTTATCCTTGGCTTTCTAGTAAGTAATTTGTGTTTCAGCCCTCTGTGATCTTTACTTTTCGTGGACTTTATGTAAACATGTAAAGGAATACATTTTTAATGTTCTCACAGTTTATTGATGGAGTATATAAAAATGTTTAGAAATGGATTAAGAAACAGAACAAAGTGTTCTGATCCGGGGGGCCGATATTATGGGCTCGAGACTGGTTCCCGAAAAGGCAGGTCCCATGACTATGACAAGGCATCAGGCTTCAGGTTCTTAGAGCCCGGTCTATACGACAACACATAATTGAACCTAGTGAAGAAAAAGGGCCCATCTTGCTTGCTGTGGGTTGATGCGCTTGGTTGACTGGATATACCCCAGGTTCTTATGGTCTATCTAGATAAGAACCTGGTGTTTGGTCCCCTCCAACCAGTGTCTCCACTCATCCAAAGACAAAGCGATGTAGTCCGTGGCCATTGTGCCACTGCTTTTATCTTGGCCGAATCCATGCGGAGGTGCTCACAGGACACTACGAAGCCCAAGAAGCAGGTGATGGTCATGTGCAATTGGGACTTTTCCTGCTTGACAAACAAATTGTGTTGTCAGAGAAAATCCAAGAACCACTGAATGTGAACAGAATGCTCCTCCAAGGGGTCACTAAAAATGAGGATATCATCCAGGTTGACGACTATAAAGTGATTTATCATCTCCCGGAGTGCCTCATTTATAAACCGCTGAAAAACAGCAAGTGCATTAGTAAGACCAAAGGGCATAACCAGATACTCATAGTGACCTGTGCACCTTGTTTTCCACTCATCTCCTACCTCAATGCGAACTAGATTATACGCACTGTGAAGGTTTAATTTTGTAAAGATTTTAGCCTTCTGCAGGCACTCGAAGGCTGAATTCATTAAAGGCAGGGTGATCTGTCTTTCAAGGTCACAGCGTTGCTAGCCATGATAGTCAATACAGAGCCGAGCTCCTTGTCATTTTTTTTTTTTATATATGAAAAAGAACCCCATCCCTGCTGGAGAAGTGGAGGGCCAGATGAACCCTTTTGAGGGCACCTCCTTAATGTACTTCTCTATGGCTGAGTGCTCTGAGGAAGATTGGGAAACCGGCCTGCCCCTGGTCGGGGTGGCACCAGGGAGCAGATGAATCGTGCAGTCAATAGATCTGTGGGGGGTAGGGTTTATTCCTGTAGTCTTGGGGAACCGTGGACAGATCCTCTGGTTCGGGAGAGACTGGCGAAGGTGGTTTAATCCCCTTCAGGCAGCTCTGGGAGCACTGGGACCCCCAAATGGAGACTGAACTGGTTGACCAATCGATCCTGGGATTATGGAGCTGAAGCCAGAGGAATGCCAGCACTATTTGTAACTCTGGTATCTGTGTCACCAGGAACAACAAGTGCTCGCTGTGTTGCCCAATCTGTAATGGGTGATGGGCCCCGATTTAAATGTCTGGCCGTTGCAAGATACAAAACGGATTGGAGAAGGGATCGGTTCAACTGGTAGGCCTAGTTTCTAAACTAACTGGTAGTCAATAAGGTTGCTTGCTGCCCCTTAGTTGACATACATCTTAAGTGTCCCCCGAGCCCCACTCCATGACAGCATATCTAGGCAACCGTATGTTGTGTCAGCTACAGCGATGAGATGGGTTCTCCTAAGTCTCCTTCCAGTTTAGGTGCCCTAGACACGGGCATGAAATCCCGCCTATAAGGATCCCCGGCCAGGCCCTTAGCACTACACTCATGAATGCAGTTGTTGACCTCTATAGTCATGGCCAAAAGTCTTGAGAATCACACAAATATTATTTTTCACAAAGTTTGCTGCTAAACTGCTTTTAGATCTTTGTTTCACTTGTTTCTGTGATGTACTGAAATATAATTACAAGCACTTCATACGTTTCAAAGGCTTTTATCGACAATTACATGACATTTAGGCAAAGAGTCAGTATTTGCAGTGTTGGCCCTTCTTTTTCAGGACCTCTGCAATTCGACTGGGCATGCTCTCAATCAACTTCCGGGCCAAATCCTGACTGATAGCAACCCATTCTTTCATAAACACTTTTTGGAGTTTGTCAGAATTAGTGGGTTTTTGTTTGTCCACCAATTGAGGATTGACCACAAGTTCTCAATGGGATTAAGATCTGGGGAGTTTCCAGGCCATGGACCCAAAATTTCAACGTTTTGACCCCCGAGCCACTTAGTTATCACTTTTGCCTTATGGCATGGTGCTCCATCGTGCTGGAAAATGCATTGTTCTTCACCAAACTGTTGTTGGATTGTTGGAAGAAGTTGAAGGGTGTTTTGGTACCATTCTTTATTCATGGCTGTGTTTTTGGGCAAAATTGTGAGTGAGCCCACTCCCTTGGATGAGAAGCAACCACACACATGAATGGTCTCAGGATGCTTTACTGTTGGCATGACACAGGACTGATAGCGCTCACCTTTTCTTCTCCGGACAAGCCTTTTTCCAGATGCCCCAAACAATCGGAAAGAGGTTTCATCCGAGAATATGACTTTGCCCCAGTCCTCAGCATTCAATTCGCCATACTTTTTGCAGAAGATCAATCTGTCCCTGATGTTTTTTTTTTTGGAGAGAAGTGGCTTCTTTGCTGCCCTTCTTGACACCAGGGTATCTTCCAAAAGTCTTCGCCTTTCAAGCATCACCCTCATTTTAACATGTCAAGTCTGCCATTCTAACCCAATCAGCCTGACATAATGATCTCCAGCCTTGTGCTCGTCAACATTCTCACCTGAGTTAACAAGACGATCACTGAAATGACCTCAGCAAGTCCTTTAATGACAGCAATGAAATGCAGTGGAAGGTTTTTTTTTCGGGATTAAGTAAATTTTCATGGCAAAGAAGGACTATGCAATTCATCTGATCACTCTTCATAACACTCTGGAGTATATGCAAATTGCTATTATAAAAACTTAAGCAGCAACTTTTCCAATTTCCAGTATTTATGTAATTCTCAAAACTTTTGGCCATGACTGTATATCGTTCGGGTGTTCCCGAGTGACTAATTTGTCCTTGAACTGATCTGGTAAGTCTTGCAAATAGGTGGGAGTATTCCATTGCCAACTGGTTCCAGACCTCAATGGTATAATCCGCAACTGACCGGATACCCTGGTGAATACAGAGTAGTGGAGAGGTTGTAACCCCCACCGTATGCGGATGATGGAAGGTGGCCTTAAGGGCCTTCACAAAGGCGTCTAAGGTGGTATGATTAGGCCACACTGCCATGGCCCTTTCCAGTCCTCGTCCCATAAGCAAGGAGATCATAAAAGCTTAGCTTGCTCTGTGGGAAACTGGGATGGTTGCATTTTAAATCCCAGAGAGCACTGCAATATAAAGTGCATTGCACCTCTCAGGTTTGCCTGCATATGGCTGGGAGGATGATAAGCACATCTCAGCCACCTGAGGGGGCAATTGTGCCAATGGTCCGAGAACGTGAGCCAACTCATGAGTCGATTTGCGAGAGAGTGGAGACCCGGAAGTATTATGCACACTAAGTTGTATTTGGATCTGTTCAATGCGCTCCGATATCCCACGTATCGTCGAAAACAACGAGGTTAGTGCCTGCTCAAGTTTCCCAATCACTCCTGCTTGTCCCACTACTATTTGCTGCATTCTATCCAAGTCCACTGGTCCTTGGTGTAGTGCGGACATTCTGTTATGATGTGGAGGGTTGGCACGTGGAGCTAGCACGCTTGGGTGTTTTTATACAGAGCCCCGATTCAGGGCGTCGGAGGGGAGGGGGTTTGTGTGTGCTGTGAAGGTGATTGTGTACACTTTTGGAAGGCCTTTCCATTCTGAGATAACGTGGGTTTATTAATTGAACATAAGATCACTAATGAAAGAAAAAACAAACATCCAGTCTTCTCTCTTTTCCTTTCACTTGTATCTTTTCTCATTTCAGTTTTCTCTTTTAACTTTCATCTTTTCTTTTCAGTTCTTTTTTCTGTTTTCTTTTCACTTTTCTTTTTTCACTTTTCTTCTTGCAACACCTGAACACACCTGAAAAATGTTTTGTCAGGATGCTCATAATGCCAGGGGCTGGGAGCAAAGTTTTTTGTTCTGTGGATTGGAAAAGCAGTATGGCAAAGAAAGGGGGATGAGACCTCCTGGCAGAGTGGCAAGGCAGAGTAAAGTCCTCTGACAGAAAGGAAGCACAAGTGATGTTCTCACCAGGGCAGGGAGACAGCAGATAATTCAATTCAATAAAATTTTCATTTGTATACTGCTCAAACAAAACAATTGTATTATTGCAAAGCAGCTTTACACAATCAAAATAATGATTTAAGTTTGTATGAGATGTGAACGTGTATGAATCAAAATGATAAGACTGTCCCTGATGAGCAAGCCAAGGATGACGGCGACAGTGGCAAGGAAAAACTCCCTGAGATAGTAATAGGAAGAAACCTTGAGAGGAACCAGACTCAACAGGGAACCCATCCTCATTTGGGTAAAATGGATAGCAGGGATTGATCTGCGTGATACTGTCTAAGATCGGATGTTCAGTATAACAGGAAATGTGTTAAAGTTAAAATTGAGTCCAGTTCGTTACTGGAGCCCCAGGTAGACTGTAGGAAACTGCAGTCCTGAACTATCGAGCGACTGAAGTCACAAGTCCTCAGAGAACAGCTGTCTGCATCAGCCGAGGACAGGACCGTCTTCGTGGAAAGTGGAACCATCCCCAGTCACCATACGTATCTCAGGCAGACCACATGGGGGATCCATGTGACGAGATCTCCAACCAGAAGCAGGACACTAGGACGAGTCAGACAGCTCCAGGGGGCAGAGGGGGTCTGGATCACTGGTACGACATGGAGCGACATGTATAGCTCGACAGAGAGACAGGTAGAGGGAAAGAGAGAGAGAGGGAGAGAGAGGTGAAGAGAAGGAGAGATGGGAGTTAAGTACGGTCACAGTCAAACAATGTATAATGTGAATGTACAGTATGAGATAATGGAGGAAGGGCAGGCAAACAGGGTGGCATCCTTACCAGTACTGAGGAGAATGGGGTTGCAAAGACCTCCTTGCCAGAGTCTTATAGGCAGGACACTGAAGGCCTCCTGATTAAAAAATCTTCTGACATGATGATTAGTCTCCAGCAGGATTTAGGAAGAGGAGGTCACGCTGTTATCCTGTGGCATTGGATTCATGGGAGAGGTTTCCCCCTCAGCCTCTGGGCTGAGCTGCACCAGGGGGCTGTCTCTTCCACCTTTTCTTCAGGTGCAATGTTTTTGGAGCTGATCCATGGACCTTTTCATTCATGGACCTTGCCTCAGCTTCCACAGAAAACTTTTCATCTTGTTAATCTACTTCCATACCTGTTTGAACAGAAGGTGGTCTGCTCTGTCTATTTCGTGATCATAGGTTTTGTCAGGAATGAGAAGCAAGAAGGATACCAGTGTATGTTCGTGCTTCTGTCTATTTGTTAAATAAGTAGAAGAAAAGGATGAAAAGGAAGAAGATGAATGTGAAATTAATTATTTAATAATTGTTTGTGTAAACAGGAAACATGGGGAGAGAGTAAGCTAAGAATGTATAATATATAAAGAGAGTATTGGTGAAGTTTGCTGAGAAAGTGTTTGTCAGAAGCAATTAAAAGCAATGTCACCTTGGAATTTGTGTGCCAAACAAATGAATACATTTCCCTTTGTCAGAAATTTTATTGTGAAATTTGTGTGCAAAGTAAGTTCTCACGTATGTGACTTTCACAAGGATAAGGGCAATTTTAGAAAATTAGAGACTTTAGACAGCGAGTATTCAGGTGCAGGCCAGACTTTACTGAACATTGTGAAACACACAAGGAAACAAGAACAAAACTACTGTATATCATGAACAGTAACAATGAATAAGAACATAATAACAGAGCAAAAATTTTAAGAAATCTCAACAGTAATGGTGGCTGTAGAACAAAGAGAATGGGTATAGGTGGTGAGGAAACTTGAGCTTTGCAGAAACAGATGACGTTTTAAGAAAATGAGGATGAACAGAAGATAGTAGGTACAGGTAGTATTCAAATGTCCAACAACGCTGTGGTCCTGAGTGCAAAATTGTCTGGCTTAGAGAGATATATATAGACAGAGAATGATTATGCAGGGAACACATATACAATAATTAAGCCCACTAGCCTTTGGCCATAATAACATCAGAGAATACCATAACTGACAAAAATGTACCCATGTTAAGTTCTTCTGTATTTCCACTAAGAGCGAAAACAATCTGTTCCTCTCTTCTGTTCAGATGAAATATGAATGTATATGAATCAAAATGATTAGATTGCAAGATGAGCAAGCCGAGGGTGACAGTGACAATAGGAAGAAACCTTGAGAGGAACCAGACTAAACAGGGAACCCATCCTCATTTGGGTCATAACAGATAGCAGGAATTGATCTGCAGTCATACTGTGTGTTAGGCGGCTGGCAGTTCAATATAACAGTTGATGTCTAAGTTAAAATGTAGTAGAGTTTGTTATTGGAGGTTCAGGTAGACTTTTAGGAAATTCCAGTCCTGAACTATCGAGCAACTTCAGTCACAGGTCCTCAGAGAACTGCTGTCTGCATCAGCTGAAGCCATAGCCGTCTTGTCAGAACCCCAGGCAGCACACGCATCCCAAACAGACCACACGGGGTATCCATGTGAGGAGATCCCCAACCAGAAGCAGGGCACTAGGATGAGTCAGACAGGTGCAGGGGGCAGAGGGGGTCTGGATCACTGGCAGCTCAGGAGCGACAGAGCTCGACAGAGAAAACCAGGAAGAGGGTGGAGAGAGAGAAGGAGAGTGAGAGGAGGAGAGAGGAGAAGAGAAGGAGAGATAACAGTTATATATGGTCACAGTCACATAATGTATAAGGTGAATGTATATATAGTGTACAGTGTAAGCAGGGACTAAGGCGAGACTAACTATGACAGCATAACTAAAAAGGAGAGCCAGAAGGAAAGCCTGAGTGATCAATGACAGTGGGGAAGACAGCATCTAAACATATCAGTTTACCAAAATACTCTACGTCCATGAGTCCCCCAGATCTGCTCTTTTACCTAAGGCAAGTCTTTGGGGCTTTGTAAGAAAACGCTCTGCCCTCAGCTGTAGTTTTCATAATACATGGTACTAGCAAGCACCCTGCATCCTTTGATCGAAGTAGGCGTGATCATAAGACACTAGCAATTCACTCAGATATTGCAGCACAAGACCATTTAATGCTTTATACGTCAAAAGTAGTATTTTAAACTCGATGCGAAATTTCGCAGGGAGCCAACGCAGTGTGGATAAGATAAGGGTGATGTGCTCGTAGTTCTAGTGAGGACTCTACATTCTGGACTAACTGAAGCTTGTTTATGGCACCTAGTTGAACAACTAAACTAAAATGCCATTAAATGGGTTATAGATTTATTTCATAGACCATATTCACGAGGTGGACCGATGTACAGAGGAGGCTAAGATTTAACATGGGAACTGGGCTGAAAGTTGATGCAGACACTGTCTTGAAAAATCTGGAGCAATGCCCTGTACTCTAATACAGGTAGTATTAAATTAAACGTGGCACTGCCTGAAAATCATTTAGTTTTTTGGGGAAAACATTTTTGTACATTTATTCATAAAAACAACATTAAAGTGATATTGATCTGTTTACTATTTATATGGTGGTCAGCACTGCTGCTAAATCATCTCTATTCAGCAGTCTGCCGGTCAGTCTTGATCAGTCTCGCAAAAATAATCAGACATACTTGCTATCAGGGTGATATAAAAAAAGAACTGCCTGTATACACACCATAATCAGTGTGGCATGTGGCTGAGTCGTGGTGTGCGTCTCTCTTCTCTGTTTTAAAAATTGCAGAACTGTGATTTCAAGCAGTGCGTGGCAGCGCTCAAAGCCAGCGAGTGAGTGACGACGCGCTAAGCCAATGTGTGAGTGACGGCGATCTAAGTCATTGAGCCACCCCATACCCCTGATAGAATCGCCCCTTTCTCCCTGCTAACTTTGGCGTTGTACCAGTTGAGTGGCAAGTAATGCCACATGCTGTTGTAATACCTGTAGTGACTAAAACATGTTGTACCACAAGGGCAGTCTGGCAAATATTCAGCAAAACGGTCATGGCCTGTCTGTGCTGTCAGCCATTTGTTGACCATTGAGAGTTTTGTCTCTTGTGTTATAGGCCCTTTGTTGGTGTGGGAGCAATATGAAGAGCCTATTCATTGGCCAACTTTAAAAGGACTGCTAAACATCATTCCAGTGGGTATTATGCCATGGGTGCATGACTCATAAGGTGCTCTCTCTCTGTATGCTAAAACAAATTCAGATCTGACCTGAGGACCTTTAACAACAGGGAATTTTTCAAGAAGGGGCTGCCACCCTACCATGTCCATCTCCTTGGCTTCACCACCTTCAGCCTTGGCTTACCTTGCCATGTACCCTCACCAAGCTGTCAACCTCATCGAAGATCCCTAATTTTTCCCTAATTTCTGTAAATAAATGCACACCCTTTTTTCTTCCCTGGGTCTTCTTATGTCGGTTGCCCTAAATAAAGTACTTTATGGAGTAGAAAATGCAGGCAGCCAACACAGGCACTGGGGCTAATCCCTGTCAGTAATTTATTCAATAGAAACAGTATGAACAGCAAACTGGTTCACTTATTTTATTAATACATACTGCTATATAAATATTTACAAGTTCTATTATCAGTTATAGTATATAACTTTTACTACATTTTAATGTTGGTTTTAAATGTGTTTACTCTTGACAGAGCAAGAGTTTGGCGCACTGTAACACCAAAACATAGTTTACAGTCAGGAGCAGGAAAAGCAAAGTGTGTGGTATGGCACGTCGGAGACTTGAAAGTGTGCCTGAGATGCAAATTTGTGCCTGAAATGCAAATTTGTGCCTGAAAATGCCTCAAGTGGAGAGGCATAAGATTCCTTGAGGAATAACCTACAGTACATTCACAGAATCCCTTACTAAAAATACTGTATATATACTATATATATTCATATATATTGGCTGTTCATAAGTTAATTTTATTAAGAAAACTTCAGTAAAGTTTAAATATATTTCCCAGGTATGTTTAATGTAGAAAGAATATCATTATACTATTTCAATAAACCTTGTGAAAAAACTTGGGCCACTTTTTAGTTGATAAAAGTATACTTTATCCTATACTTTAGGTGTAAGAGTAGTGAGCTTCAAGTACGGAAATAGTTCACATTTAAGTTGCAACTATATCCTAGTGAAAAAAATATATACTTTATTCAAATCTTCTATAGCTGAACAAAGCATTAAGTGTGTCGCCCAGCAGCAGTTTTGCACAGTCTACGGTCGCAGAACGTGTACCACGCACCTGATAAAAGTATTTTGTGCATAATGGAGTGATATCTAAGCTTTGCTGAGAACTAGGATCCAAACAAAACTATGGCGATATGAACGATAACGCAGTGTCTTTTTTGTCTAGCGCAGTTGTGCTAGTGTTCAGCGCAGAAGGAACAAATGTCTATCGATAGATTTTTTGTGAAAATGGCTGCCACATACGAGAGGCCAAGAAACAAAAAAGAGAGAACCTTCTTCCAAACACTAACCCCCTCCCCACCCATCTTCCTCTCCTCCATTCCTTCCCATCAGAAAGGTGTGTGAACAATACATGTAAAAATGAAGTGTGTGCTCTCTCCTGTACAGTTTATATTTATATTTTGTGCTGTATTATTTATGTATAATTAAGGATTTTTCATACTTTGTTTTATATTTCGTGATACAAACAAAATACAACAAAAATTAAATATAGTTCATAATGACAAAGAATGGGTTAATTCTACTTATATTTATTCCTGCGGAAAAAAACTGAATCGTTCTACAACCTCGGTTACGACCAGACCAACAAATTATGTATGTGAACCGAGGTTTCACCATACAGTGGAATCTCGGATTGCGAGTAACCTGGTTTGCAAGCATTCTACAAGAAGAAAAATTATGACTTGATAAATGGACGGCTCTTGATATGCGAATACCAAATATCATTGAGTATCATGTGGCACACATACGCTTCTTGTTTTGATCACAACTGAAATTGTGGGTAATCGTCTCCCATGCTCAGTCTCAGTGCATGTGAGTCGAATAGTCAAAATCCGTGCGCGTGTTTACTGTTTACTATAACACTGTGACCACGTTTGTGCATGTAGGTTAGGTTAAGTACAGGTTAATTTGTTTTATTTGTACTTTATATTTTGTATTAATTATTATTATATTAATATTTTTGGGCTGTGGAAAGAATCGTCTGAGTTTCCATTATTTCTTATGAGGGGAAATTCTCTTTTAAATACGAGTGTTTTGATATACAAGCATGCTTCTGGAATGAATTATGCTTGCAATCCAAGGTTCCACTGTACTTTAAGTAAAAGGTCAGTGTAATTTCTAAAGCACATTTATTTAAACTTTGCTTTTCAATTTATTTTTGGTACAACTGGCTGCAAGTACACTTAAGTATGCTTAGGCAGGCTAGGATTTAATATACTTAGCATACTTTTTTCACCTGGGATATTCAAATATTTTGAGATCCTGGAGTTTTTTTTATGAACTGTATGCTGTAATCTTCAAAATAATAATGATTTAAAAAATCTTGAAATATTTCACCTTGTACAGCAATTAAATCACCATCTTGAATATAGCATAGCTAACACAAAATTGTAGCTAAAATTTAGTAAGTAATATTTTTAGGTTAAATACGTCCTATTTTTGACAAGTAGCCACTAACATGCTGTTAAAGAAATGTAAAGGTTTGCAGATTGATTGCATAATATGCTACGTTAAGCAGGAATTCCAAAAGGAAAGAGAGAGAAATTTGTTACCTCTCTTGTCAAACACCTTTTATTTGCTAGACAGGATCAACTGTGAAGGAGAAAATTTCATAATAGTAGCCCTGTGTGGCAAGTGTGAGACCCAAAGGACAAGAAAGCCGTGAGTCTCAGTACTGCTGGTTATTTTTCTTACCAGTTATTTATTTAATTTTTTTTCAATTCCCATTCCTTAGCACATTGTGGAAAAAGATGCATGAACACACACACACACACACACACACACACACATATGCACTCACATGCAGATACAAATACTCTAAGCTCTGTGAAGCTCATCTTGATGCTCTCTCTCAAAACTGTTCCTCTCAAATGTTCTCTGAGGCTCACTGCAATACCACTGTTAGAGGACTGTGCTTGACGTGAGAGATCCAGTTGCAGGAGTTTGATGAGTGAGATGCGAGAGAGAGAGAGAACCTTTTTCGTGGAGGAGGCATGACTGAGAAAGCAAATGCACATGGCTGGGACCATGTATCCAGTCGGCACAGGAACAAACCCAAAACATGTGACAGAGGGGCACTATGATAATACTATGTACTGTACACATGTACTGTATTTGTCTGCATTAGTGAAATTGCATTCTAAACAATGGTCTACTTCTGTGTTTTGTCATGGTTGGCTTTTATACTTAATTCCTACTGTGCCCTAGTATGCTGAACTGTGGTCAAGACTACCTAAGTGGACTCAAGCATCATATGTTGATGTGTGCACACGAACAATATGGAGTGCTCACACTGACCAAGCGCACCTTGTCACTAAAAAGGCTGATAATGTTGCACTGTAATAAAACCAACAAGTAGAAATCACAGATATGTTTCATAATGAAAATAAGATGATTTTCAAATGTACACAGTGACAAGAACTCAAAGGGGTGGAACTAAATAGCTGTATAGCCACAAGAGAACCCTCCCACCCCACCTATCTCTCTCTCTCACGCACACACACACACACACACACACACACACACACACACACACACACACACACACACACACCAGTAATTCATATTATACACTATACTGCAATGTTTTAATATGTACATTTTAAGAAATCCAACTACACTTGCTATGTTATTTTTCAAATGTGTGCAAAATGTTAATGTAAATAATAAATGTTGGAATTAAGCTAGCAATTAATGTTGAAGATTTGCTTTATTTTGCATCACTGTGGCATCCTCCCCTCCCTTCCAGTTTGAGCTGCTTTGTTTTTGCGTGCATTTGTGATTCTGAGTCTGGATAAAACCATGGTATGAATTGATGTGACACAGAGGAGTGAAAAGATTTACAGAGCTCAGACACTTTATAGCAGAGATGAAGTTTTTCTTTTGTTTTTACTTCCTGGCAAGTTGTGGGTTGTCTGTAGGGACATTAATAGAATACACTTACTTTTCTCGAGGGATCGACTGGAATGTGGCTAATTGGTATTGCAGAACATACTACAAAAATCTGGCTGTCATTAACAATATTGGAGAGCAATGGAAGTTTGCAAATACTGCAAACAATCCTGCTCCATGCTGGATTGGGTTGCAAAGAACAGATGTGACCAACAACATCTGGAAGTGGTGCAATGGAGAAGCAGTTACATACCGCAATTGGGAAACTGGCTATCCTTTGCGTGATTCTTCAACTGCTTGGTTCAATTGTACTTATGTCAAAAATGGACACTGGAATAATGACTTCTGTGGAAATATCTACCCATTTTACTGTTCCAGATATTTGATTTTGGTGAATGAGAGTAAAACATGGGAGGAGGCTAGGAATTACTGCACTACTAACTACATTGGTTTGACCTCTCTACCCTATGTGACACAAGTGCGTTCGGCACAAGCAGAGCTTAACCTGACCCAAACAGACAGTATTTGGACCGGTCTGCGCTTCATGGATGGAAACTGGTTTTGGCTGAATGGGGAGCCTCTAGAGACACCTCCAGGGTCAGGGGCTCCTCCAAGCACACCAGTAAAATTGCCAGCATGCCCAGCTCAACCTTACAGCTGTGGAGCCCTCAATACCAAGACCAATGTTTGGGAGAACCGAGACTGCAATGAGAAGCTGAATTTCCTGTGCTGGAAGTAAGACATAAGCAGTGAGGTTATTTAATGGATTAAATCTTAATCTTATTACTGCTTTGAGATGGCAGGTTCGCTATCTGTACAAAATATTTACATATGACAGTTGATAAGACATTATACTGCCTTACTACATTATTATATAAAAAATTGTTCAAGAATATGTCAAAAAATTGCTAGAATAATGGTCTCTTTTTATCTCTCTTTCCACAGCTAATTTTTCACAAAGTGGAAAAACCATCAAGAAGAATAGGTTTGCATCGCTCAGTAGTGTTTAGAATTAATTAAAGTCCAAATTGTGGCATTCATTATTTATCATACTTGTTCTGCTCTACTGTGACACCTGATTTGTTAACAATGAAATAAAAATCTGATCTTATCCACATAAGGCTATAAGAGTGATAACTGGGTGCTTGTTGTGGGGGATTCCATTGTTATGATGTTTTGTTTGATCATCCATGCCGACACAAAATTAATATTGAGAAATTTGAGAATTTTATTGAGAAGCCAAAATAATCTTAGTGTGATGTGAATAAACTTGGGGGAGCTTTTGGTAGACTGGTGTGAGTGAGATAATGAGGTGAAAAGGTCCGCTGATTGGACGAGACACCTGTCACTCAAGATAAACAGGAAGTAGGAAATTGTGTCTCTAACTTTGTTTCTTGTGTGTTCTGCCTCATTTTAAAACCATTTTTTTCGTGTGCAAAACTAAGAAAATAATTAAAATTTTTCATTAGAAAGCAAGGAAATGGAATTTATTCAACGTTACTTTGAGGACGGACATTCGTATGCCGTGTTTTTGCCGTGATATGTCATCAGCATATATATATAAAGATTAGTTTGCGAACTGCTGTGTCTCTTTTAAAAGCAAAAGATTTTTTCCACAAGAACAGCAAAAATTTGGCAGAACGCCATATTTGACACCACAATAAGGACAGTACATGTTTGCACATTCATACACACACACACACGAATCTACCGTTGCTACAGTCGCTACCGTTGAAAATATGCTTCCATATTTTCCCCACATTTTCTGTGTTTTTAACAGTTGCAGTGAAGTGCCCACTACAGTAAACCAACATATGCAGCTGATACAGGCAAGAGCAGCAAGAGTTTAGCACTACCAGTTAGCCACTTACACTTGGACATCATTTTCCTCACTGCAAGTCAGAATCCCTTCTTTTTTCCAGCCCATAAAGAATTCAGCTCAGGTTTTTAATATTTAGTAGTTTAGTTTAGTGTGAAAAGTTTGGCTAACGGTGACATCGAAGGGCACAGTTTATTCTGGTTTCAGCCTCGCTTCCCTTTGCATAGTTCTGACAAATCAGTTTGACACTGCTATGAAGATAAGATTTTCTGACTGGTCAATCATTTGGGGGCTTTAGAAAGGGAAGGCAATTCTTCCTGGCTTCCTTTCAGACATGACATTTCAGAAATGCAGTACCGTGTTTCACCACACTTTCAACAAATACAATTTAGATGGGAGGGAAGCGCTGATAATCCACTGTAAAATACTGCAGTCAGTAACAGCACAAAGGAGACTGTTAAACAACGGTAAACAAACAACCCTTAAAGTGAAGCCATCCCACCTGTAACTTGGTCATCGTGATTATTTTTCAAAGTGGACAGAGGCTTTTTCCCCCATTCCTAATCAGGAAGCCCAAACCATTGCTAGAGTTTTGACTGAGGATGGATGTCATTTTGGGGTGTCACATAGTATTTGAGCCAAGGTTATAAATTTTTATTTTACCCTGTTTTAAGAATTATGTTGGCATTTGCATATTTATAAATACCTCTTTCACTCTGTATAAGGTCCTGTTTGGACAGAAAATTGTTTTGCCTGTTGATGTCATGTTCAATGATGGCATGATTATGTGTCTAGATTGAAGGACACAGTGGGTTTTATGCATTTAAGAGCATTTAAGAGACACCAAGCAAGCTCCTTAGAGCAGCAAAAAGCATCTTATTATTTTATGGCTAATTTTCTGTGTTAGCCCCAGGGGTAGTTATATTGGGTACAGAATAAAATCAAAAAGCACTTGTGTGTTTAAAGCTTCATATGTGCTATAAGGCCTCATTTAGAGTTATTGATTCTTTTTATTATACTGTACAATAATAAGAATAATAAAAATAATAATAAGAGTTAAGAGAAATGTGACAAATTGGACATGGAGAGAGAATGAGTTGAGACGGTGGACTAAAATATTAGTGGAGTGGCTTTGTAGAGACGTGTCATGAATAGATTTTCCTTTGACACCAATTTTACTATGAAAATCAGTGTGCAAAGTAACACATTGCATTTTGATTGCCACAAGGTTAAAAACAATGTGAATTACTTTAGGCAAAATTTACTCCTGAATTTAGACCAAGGCAAATTCGTTATGACCTCTAGAGAGCTCAGAGGATGATACTGCCTGCTGACAGCCTCTTGTTTTAATCTAAAATGTCTGATAATTTTTGTTAATTTCATTATGAAGTCTGATGACAAATTTATGATCTAATATTTATTCCTAAAATATATGTGGCATAGCTGCCAACAAAAAAGCTTGGAATGAGATTTTGAAAGTAAGGGGATTGGATATGTGCGTACACACACGTGACGCCGCCACCGCTCATGCCCAAGCATTTTGGCCAACACGAACCATACACCTTTGCCAGCATGGCTCAGGTTCTGTATATTCTCTGTCCTATATAGGACAGAGAAAATTTAAATATCTGCCTTGAGTTTAATCATACACAAGTCAGTGAATCACTATTCATATTCAGGAGAACATTCAGGGACACACTTGATTAAGAGAACTTCCAACAAAACACATGCAATATTATGTGTAATGCAGGGCGGCATGGCGTACAGCTCATGAAAACCCCAAATCCACAATCTCAGAAAATTTGATTATTGTGAAAAGGTTCAATATTCTAGACTCAAAGTCTCCCACTCCAATCAGCTAATTAAGCCTTAACACCTGCAAAGGGTTCCTGAGCCTTTAAATAGTCTCTCAGCCTGGTTCAGTAGGAATCACAATCATGGGAAAGACTGCTGACCTGACAGTTGTGCAGAAAACCATCATTGACATCCTCTATAAGGAGGGAAAGCCTCCTTATAGAGTTTCACCTGTACATATTAAACTGTGCAGTCAAACATAAAGTGACTCTAGTCAAAACCAGTGTTGGGGGACTTTACTAATTAAATTACAAACTTACTGTCATTAAAAAGTAATCAGTTACATTAAAGCTTTACTTTCTGATAAAAGTAACTAGTTAGAGTACTTTTCCATTGCAGAAAATGAAAACTCCTTTGTGATTCCTCATGCATGTTGTTTCAATCAAGACCTTCATAATTGTTCTACCATCATCACTCAGTGAAATTTACTAATAACTAATAATATCCCTATTTCACCTACACAGTTAAACATGGGTCAAAACTATTAGGCAGGCAAAAAGCAAAGGTAATAATAAGTGGCACGGGGGCGTCATTTTGCTGCAGTCTAAAAATCCATTTGAATTTCAAATTATTTTATCAGATTGGTGATCTGTACATAACTATTATGTCTTCAATTACTATCCCTTCTTTTGCATGCCTCCATTGATGCCTCACACAGCGCACCGAGGAGTTGTGTCACTGCCCTGCTTTGGGGTTCTTTCTTCAAGAAGAATATAAAAAATCTTGACAAAAAAATTCAGTGATGGCTCAACCACAATAGCATTTCGGTGCTGAAAGGTGTTTATTGTACAAAAGATGCTCAAATGATCCAAACAATACAAAAACAGAGGAAAAAAAATAATAATAAAGAAACAATCAATCATTTACAAAATATAGTTGTAAGCGGGCCCAAGCACCTGCTCCATCGCTGGCCAGGTGCACCATAAAACCCGTGTGCCTTTTGAAGCTCCGGACGCTGATGTCACTGTATATGATGTTACTCAAATTGATTTCACTCAGGAAGTCATGAGTCATTTTTCGGCCTAAGTTTAAAGGATCGTCATGGCTGGACGTGTTTTTTTTTTGGTGCATATTGTTACGTCCCAGTCTAGGGTTGGGCCGGACAGTAAATGATTGGTGAATGTGGAACACAGTGGTGTAATATAACAAATACTAGACAAATGCATAAATTTACAATCAAGTGAGGTTTGTATTGCTTTACACGAAAACACATGCAAATGAAGACACTTACACAACACCAGGCTCAGCTTCAGGGTGGACCCAGGCCAAAATAATGAACATAAAGGTATCTGTATTTTAGAAGCTAACTTACCTAGCAAACAAAACACAAACAAAAATACAGATGCCTTACCCATCTCCCTAAACCAAAAACAGTGAACAAAAACCCCTTTCCCCAAAATAATTGGCAGCCACACCCCTACTACCGGTGAGTGCACAAACATACAGTGAATTGACAAACAAAAATATTTACAAAGAGCCAGAAAACAAACCAAAGGAACAAAGCAAAAATCAAGGTCAAAGGGAAGTCAAAAGCCAGAATACACAATCCAATCTCAACATTTAACGATCACAACCAACACTTCGCCTACACGCCTCCCCGTTCCCGCGTCTCTCTCCGGTTTATGAATGGTCCGCTTGTTGATGACGTCACGCAAGGCGGAAGCGCACGTGTGGAAGGTCAGGCAGCTGCCGGTGTAGTGGCAGTTGGAAAACCTGGAGTGGATTCGGAGCGGCGCGCGACCTGGATACAATATAACCACCCACCCACCCACACACACACACACACATACACACGACAAAGCACCTGTGCCATCACTACCCGGCACCACACAACCTGTGTGCCTTTTGAGCATGTTAAGACCTCCAAAAAGACAACAGTCCTCGGGTGCACTTAAATGACAACCTGAAAAGGTGTGTTTGTGTGAACGTTTGCCTCCCCTGTGAGTCCCTTGTGTGTCTTCGCCAGCACTCCACCCACTCTGCAAGTCTAATTTATGCTAATGCTCATGCGCATTCCGGCCGTTGTCTTAGAATCCTGTGGGTAATCTG
Source organism: Clarias macrocephalus (assembly GCA_011419295.1). Taxonomy (NCBI): domain Eukaryota; kingdom Metazoa; phylum Chordata; class Actinopteri; order Siluriformes; family Clariidae; genus Clarias; species Clarias macrocephalus. The sequence continues at coordinate 97,931 of JAAGKR010000833.1, forward strand.
GTATAGTATATAATAAACACGTGCGTACAGTAGGACTGCCTGCCTTTACAGTGAAGTGGGAAGCTTATTCATATTAACGCGGACAGCACACGAAAAACAGCTGTGAGCGCTCAGGTAATTGTTTGTCAGTATATACATGTTTTAAAGTTTGTTTTTGTGTGTTAGAGTTATTTATAAATTCATGGCAATGTTAGAGTGACACTGGGGGAAAGTTGGTTTTATATTGGACATTCGCCACACAGTCAAGATTATCCCTTCTTTATCTTGAAAAATAAACACACAAGGATTTTCTTAATCTGCAGTGAAAAGAGAACCGATTACAAATGAATCTGTTTTTAGATCTTCTCCTGATACAGCCTGCTGGAACTAAATCTTTCAGAAATCCTGCTTACAGGCACTTTATAGCAATGGGGTGTTTTTTGTTATTTAACAAATTATTTTAATTGTAAAGGTATTTAGGAAGATAAATTGACTTTGAAACAGTTTATTATGAGTTGCAAAAAATTACATAATTAAATTAAATCAACAAATTTCACAAGTAAAACCAATTGTACTATAATCCACTCTATTATTGCTAATAACTACAACCATTCACTTTCCAATATTTAGTTTCATACAATATTATTTTTTTAACGATTAATTTTCAATAGCTTTTTTGGTATGTGGGTTACACATGCAAAACCAATTGTACTATAATCCACTCTTTCATTGTTAATAACTACAACCATTTACTTTTTTCATTCAGTTTGATACCATTTTTTCTTTATATTTATATTATAATGGCACCTAAACACTTGCAACAAACATTTGACATAAGCAAATATGCCAAGATCTAAAAAGTTGTTTACTGCCAATATTTAGAAAATTAAAAAATATATATTTACACTTGTTGTTACACTTGTGTCCTCACTTATGAGCATTCTTGCATGGGCCACCTAGTGGCCAGTGCCTTTATTTGCTTTATTATAGCAGTTAACGGTAGTATTTCAAGCGTAATTCTTCTGGATTAATGGAAGCTGTCACCAAATTAATCATTGGTTAAGGATTTGTTAGATGATCCATCCAGTGGGTATGAGAAAATCAGGTCAAAATCTTCTACGTGTTTTTACTTTCTACTTCTACATGTTGTTTACCTTCTACTTGAAAGTTTGGTGTTTCCCCTGAATGTAGTTTTAAGGTATGGTAATATACAAACCCCAGGATTGTTACCACATTTTTCTTAGTACTTTTCCTAATGTTAATAAACTCCACATTTTAATTACAATGTTTAAATGTAGTGAAATGAAAATGTAGTTGATGCCCAAGCATGAAGACAGTCATGCAGAAAGGGAAAGCAGTTGCAACTTTCTAGTAGTGTATAAAAGTGTATCAGCAACCCAGAATGAAACAGGACAGTCATCTGTCATAGTTCAGTTGGGCACTAGGTATGAGAATACCCAATGCCAGCATGTAGGCCAATCAGTTGTAGGAGTTGAAACACCAGAGTCAGCTGACCGTGAGTGCACAAAGGCAGTGTTTTAAATCACAGAGCAACTTCCCTTGTTTGGTGACACAGAGGTTCAAGAAAACTTAAATGCAAATGCAATGCATAACAGCAAGGGAGATGAGTCGCTAAAGACAGAAAACCACCTGCAAGGGGAACAGGCAGTGCATTTTACAATTACTCAATTAGATACAGTTGATGTGCATGCTGAAAGTAAAAAAGAAAATTCTCCAAAGAAGACTGCAGATGGACAATCCGTCACAAAGTTTAAGTTCAAATTAAATGAAAGTAAGAAAGCAAATTTTGGCGAATGCTCTGAAACATAGGCATGAAGTTCCCCCACATTTGAAATTGAAAATTAAGTGTCTCAAAATGAAAGAGGGAAACACCACTTAAAAGAAAGACAAAAAAAGTAGTAGTAGATAATAGGTCCCCCCCCCCCCACAACAACTGAGATGGTAAATCAAAAAAGAAAACTAAAAAACTAAAATTCTTTATCAAGAAAATTTCAGATTCTAATTGACAGAAATAAATGGAAAAACATCAAGCCATTAAAAGGTACTAGGCAAGCTTAGGAAGCCATGGACATGTGATTTACAATGCATTCAGGAAAAAAAAATCTCATGTTGCCCACTTTCATTTAAATATCAACATACAAAAAAAGACAGCTGGAAACAAATGTAGGATTACCTGCAAATTTGACATGTTTGCATGATTAGATTTTGCCTGGCCAAATATCTATTCAGATTGCAGAGGAAACCTACAACTCTTGGTCCCATCAAAATGACGGTTATCCGCTTTGGGGATATCTGTCATTTGAAGAATGAAAGAAGATTTAGACCTTCAAGCAACATAAGGAGAGGCAATATTGCCAGATCAGTTTCTCAAGGTGTGAGCGACACTTATTATAAAAAACTGAGTGGCATTCCTCTTGCTGAGATTATGGCTGGAAACATTACTAGATGTTTAATTAAAAATGTTCTTAAAATGATTTCTTCTGAGACATCGTAATGGAAATCCATCTTTCAGAAGAGTTCATAAGCCATTTTCCTGGATACATTCAGAATTTTCAAGTGGACCCATTTAATGTGCACATGTACTTGGAATCAGGTTTGAGAATTTTACTACACTACCTGAGACAAAAGACACCATTTACACTTCACGTGGATGCAACTGTTAGCTTTGTGTCAAAAATTCCTGGAGAAAATAAAAGTGTGTTGTACTATCCATTAACACTCTGTAATGTCCTTCGGGAAAGCCCTCGGCGGCGTGTTGGTTGCCTGGTTACCAATGACAACGCTCTGAGACGACTTCTCCGAGCCTCTTTGTTGCACGAAGACGGCGTTCGAGTGGTGTCGGAGGTCAAGCTGAAGTTTCTTTGGGATTTGGTTGTTTGGTAGGGGTTTGGTAGGACCTCAGTAACAAGCCATGTCTACCTACAGTAAAACGCTATTTCTCTTCTATGCTAAGTTGACACACGGGTAAAGATCATGTGTCAAAAAGGGGAATGGGCGATAGTATGTGCATTTGTCTTACTAATAACATTCTGTACTGTAGGTAAAGGAATTAAGATGAAGCCAGAGCACACAAAAGGACAATGTGAAGATGAAATGTTGTGTTGTTATGCAAAACTCTCTGCGGTTTTATCTTAAGTACAGGCCTGCTGAAAGTGCTCCTAACACCACAAACAGGAGTCTAGAGCCCCATTTACACTACAGGTCTCGATGTCCAATTCTGATTTGTTGCCTATATCGGATTTTTCTGACCGTCTGTTTACACGTTCTTTCAACTATGACTCATACCTGATTCAAGTGTTTACACTTGCCATACCGTCTGAAACATCGCGCATACTTAAAGGGAGATTTATGTCCACATATGAAGGAGGCCTGAAACCGATCTCGAAAGATCAGAATGCATGCGTTTTATTCCTGTTTACACGGACATAGAAAATATCCGATATGTGTCACATATGAGCAAAAAATCTGAATTGGGTCACATTGGACTGTGTTCAATGTGACCCAATGGACTGGACTGTGTTATAGCATGCTAGTTTATTTGACAATGGCTGCTAGCTAGCCATACCAAAGAACCCCACCTGTGTATGAAAGAAACTGCAAAAATGTCTGAGCTTTTTAGCTTTCTTTGTAGAATGCTTGCAGGGTGTATGAAGATGGTGAAGTGATGAATGAAAGCTAAACTGTTAACTGTAATGCTAGCATGAGGCGAGCATTTAGCTAGGATGCTAGGTCTCAGTGCTTGAGACAATAAAAAGCTGGGGTGTTACAAAACACTAATCTTCTTATAAATATTCATACTAGCCAACCCTCTCGATTTTTCCATAAACTTTTAATTTCTTTCTTTATAAGGTTGGAACCGACACCGTGGAATAACTAACCATAACCACCATGGCCATCCTGCAAATAATGGCATACTACAAACAAGCAGGGAGTCCAAATTCAGCAGTCCCTGGGTGTAATTATAACAATAACCTAGGTTTTGATGCCCCAGGAAGTTATTGCACCCCACTGTCTGTTAAGAAATATAGAGACAATCCACCTATGTGGTCCCCTGGCAAAAAGCGGACACTTGTGTTGTGTAAGAGTAAAATGGGGAACCACTTATGTTCACATAACCAATTGTTTAAAAGGTAAGTCACCTAAATGTAGTATACTGTAGATGGTAAGTATTTCCCAAATGACTGTAAGTGTCCATTCATAGAGTTATCGTCTACAAATACAGAAATGTGGGCCTGGGGGTAAGTCGCATATGCAACTTTACCCAGTTATTTCAACTGGACAGGTTCATGTTATCCTGCATATGTAGCCCCTAGTGTGTCAGTATACACAAAAGATCCGAGGAGGCCATGGATGCCAGAGAATAAAAGGAAAAGAGATGTCCCATGTAAATTTCAAGATTATACTTTAGCAAACACGTGGACTAGCCCAAGGGCAAATGTTGGCTGGTCTCTCTTCCTTGGCGGAGCAACAACAGTAGCCCTGAACAAGGTAAATGTGTTACTAGCTGAGTGAGGTGGAGTGTGTAAGGTTTTAAACACGTCCTGTTGTTTCTATATACCTGACAATTCTCCGAATATTAGTCACAACATAGACCACATGAAGAAGGCTTTGCAAACACCTTCCCCAGTAGCGTCTTGTATCTCATGATTAATGCAGTTGTGGGTTATTGGCTGGTTTGGCTGGTTTATATTGTTCTATCAGTTGTGATTATAGTTTTGATAGGCCTCTGTTTAGCACCCTGTATGTATACAAGAACTAGTTTTGAACACAGTAAAATATCAAATACTGCAGCAGACTGACAACAACATAGAGCAACGGAACACTGACTTGACTGAGGCTACTGGTTTCCAAAGAATGACTAGGAAGACGCGACTCCTGATTGGCCTAAAACACCAGGTGACAATTATTATAATAATGACTTAGATTATCACACAGAGATGAAGGGTCCTATTTCAATTCTCAGAAAGTTATGAGGCATGTAAACAGTTTGTGCATGCACTTAAAAAAAAAAAAAAAAAAAAAAAACCTTTTTTAATGTCTTCTGCGTGCATTAGAGTATTAGTTGGAAAGACTATGTCTGATGGATCTACCTAATATACAACATTATTATTTGTAATTATATATAGTCTTGAAATGTGTAATATTAAAATGTATTTATTAAATGTAATAAATGTATAAAAGGGGGAAATTGTAATGGGAAAATCACATTTTAATCCTGTATTAATTCTGATTTTTGTAGTTAATGTACCAAGTAGACTATAGAAGCTTTAAACCTGTTTGATGAAACATAGAAACACAAGGCCAAGAATAGAACAGAAACAAACTAATTGTAGTTGCTTCTGAATAAATTAAAAGGTGAGGACATCTGGTCTGGGTCAGATAAAGAGTCGTGAGTTTGAATGTAGGAACTTCATGTACGGGGCGTTGATTATGTTAGCAGAGATGTTTGTGTATAAAATGGGACAGCTGAGAAAAAGAGATCCACCTTTCTCCATGCTGCAACTGTTTGCTGTATGAGACTGGGCCTTCTGCAGAAGTTTAAATAAAACCTTTGTTACTTTGCTCTTACCCATTGTGTGAATGACTTGTCTTTATAATATTTTCAGAATTTCCACCACAGGATCTCATTGCCAAAATAAGAGTACTTGAAGTACCTGATGATGAGGATTCCTGCTATCCAGTCAAGAACATTGTGTGTGTCTCCAGGGGTGTTTGTAGGATTTTCATTTAAAGTTTTTCAACACATATTTGGTTTGTTCAGAATCAGTACTCAAATGAGTCTTCCTGATCTCACACACACACAGTTTACTGTATAAACACAAAGTTTTATTGTTTGCATTTCTAGTACAAATCTTTTTATGTTCCAAGTACAATAAGAAAAATGTAACCAGAAAACAGCATATAAATTTAAACTAATTTAAACAACACAGCTATGAGTCTAGACAATGGAATAAACAGGTGCTTTTATTAACTTTCAAAAGTAAAAAAAAAATGAACAAATAAATAAAGTTTTCCTTTTGTAGTTATTGTTTTTATGGGACTCAACCTGTGTCTTCTCTCCTTGAGAGTAGCAAATCTATTTATAATTTTATCATGGTCCAATTGCTCAAGGACCTCTTCTTCGATTGCCATAACTGCCAGTTGATGGAGCCTGCACTGACTCATTGTTTTCCTAAGCCAGGTGTCGAGATGACGAAGACCACTGAAAGACCTCTCACACGTACACCTGCTAACAGCTACAGTGAGGGCAACCTGGATGACAGATTTCAGTGATGGAAGCATGTCAGAATCCAACAGGTTTTACACTGAAATCATGTCCTGTGGAGCAGCACCAGTTTGCTTTTTACATGTCAAAAATTGCCTTGCTACCATGACTTCCTCTGTCTTTAGAATATTGTAGTGTTGTGCAAGTTCTGGCTATTGTGGATCAGACAGGAAGTTTTCAGATGTTGGACTACATCCTTGAATGCCTTTAAGCAATGTTGCATTTACAACAGAAAAATGGTTCTCCAATTTGTTACCATTCTATTCAGACATGGATCTAGTAACTTTATTTTGAGTTATTCTGCATCTGTTCTGAATCCCCTATGGGCACCACAAGCTGATTTAACAACAAAATTGTCCATTCTTTTGTCTTCTGTCTCTGCCCAGGACGTTTCTCCTAAATTATGATATGATTATGATCATTCAATGCCTTTGCTCTGGCATACATATCTGCAGCAGTGGAATCACTGCGATTTTGTTTTAGGGCATCACACACAGCATCTTTGTATGCTAACACTTGGGGAAGATTAATATTCTCTTTTTGGTATTTATGCAAGCCTGCCACTACAGAAAGGAGATCCTTGAAAAGAGTCAACAAATCCACAAATGAGAATTTGCAGATTTTTTTTTCAAGCCCACTGCAGTTAAAATGGGTGCATTGAATGCTGTCTGTCACTGTCTTTAATGATTTATGTGCATAACTGTACGGTAGTTAACTGTATGGTAGTTTAAGTTTTTACAATTAAAACAGCAACAACATGATTGATTTATACAGTAGACTACAGGTCCATACAGTATGTGTTAAGGGCTTCATTTTCAATAGAGGAAACAGCTTGTGTAATGAGGGGTGAACACAGCAAAAACTTATAGTAAACCGATTCATCCCTCATCACATTTTGCTGTATTTATGAAAAAGGACTGCACTGATGCAGATATAACAATTTATTAAAAAACACACACCTTGGCTTTATCATCGCTCTATAATGCTGCAGTCTGTGGATTGAAGATCGCGCTGAAAGATGGGGAGAAGCCCCATCAAGTTTGCCACTGTTTTCATATAATATTTAAAGGGGGGGGGGGGCGATCAACAATTTGTGAGAGTTTACACACTCTTTCGCCTTTACACCCCCCTCCCCAGCTATGCTCTGTCGCGATTATATTCAAAGGTAAAGTGATGGTTCTTTTTTTTTTTTTTTTTTTTTACAGCAGTGATTCCGTTAGTATGCTGAGTATCATCAGCAATGTTCCTTGCTAATTTTTACGATAAAACAGTCTTTCCGTTAAACACACATAAATGGAAACACTTATCTGTCGTGATTTATTTATTTTTTTAAAGGTAAAGTGCAGGTTAATTTGTTTTATTTTTACGTTATATATTGTATTAATTATATTAATTGTATTAATAAATTTTTATGTATTTATTTTTTGGGCTGTGGAACAAATAATTTGAGGTGCCATTATTTCTTATGGGAGAATTTGACTTGGTTTACGAGTGTTTTGGAATACAAGCCCACTTCCGAAACGAATTATGCTCGTAATCCAAGGTTCCACAGTACATGGGCATATTCACTTTATGGAGTGGGGTACTCCTTGTCTTGAGAAGATATGTTCAGGAAAATGAGCTACCTTTAAACCTAACCAAAGGAAGGCTATTCATGTAACTCATTGCACAAACTGTCACGTCGAAACAAGGTTTGGCAAGTCATCCATGCTTCAGGGAAAAACACATTTGAGACCATGTGTATTCCTGAGAAAGATGCATTCATCCTTGACTGGGAGGTATAGAGAACATATTCTTTATACCCAGCTCCCTAAAAAGCATTTAAAGAAGCCATTGCAATGCAGAAAAAAATTAAGATGCTAACCAAGCTGAGGAAACCTGAGCAAAGAAAGAAAAGCAGACATTCAAAATTTCTAAATCAAAGTACTTCACATCTGCTCCAAATGTTCCGAGGCCCAGACATAAAAATATATGTACAAAAAGGTTCAATGGCAGTGGAAGCTTTATTCCTTCCATATTTTGCCAGATGGCTTCAGTTTTGATTGCAAGCTTTCCAGCAATTCCAGAAAAAAGTCTAATCAAAACTACTTAGTCAGCAATTTCAAACTTACGGGAACAAATGGCAGCATATATAATTTATAAATTAAATGTTAAATCAATATTCTTACAAATTTCTACAATAAAGGAAAGTTGATATGTACCATGACCAATTAATAGATAGCTTTTTAAAAATGATTTTTCATTATCTAATACCATGTAGAATCCTTCAATGAGCTCTGCCGACATTGAGCACTGGAGAATTGTCCAAAAGGCAGTGTGGAGATTGACTGGGTGACTATTTTATCGATATATAAAAAAAAACTGATGAAACATGCTGAGATTTCATTTGCATTGTTTGACACACAACCTTTAAAATCTTTTTTAGATTGAGTGTTGCAGATGCAAGCACTGGTAACATGTGAAATCCCGTCTCTGTGTGCATGGAGTTTGCATGTTCTCCCCGTGCTTGGTGGGTTTCCTCCGGGTTCTCCGGTTTCCTCCCACAGTCCAAAGATTATGTAGGTTAGGCTAATTGGCGTTCCCAAATTGCCCGTAGTGTGTGAATAAGTGAGTGTATGTGTGTGTGTCTGTGCCCTGCGATGGATTGCCACCCTGCCATGTGCCAGAAGTCTCCTGGGATAGGCTCCAGGCCCCCCCGTGACCCTGAATACAGGATTAAGCGGTATAGATGATGAGTGAGTGAGTGAGTGATAATAGTTTCAGATTAGAATTAAAATATTTATACAAGTTTTTCTTCTTCTGAAGTGTGTGCAATTTTTTTACTGACACACACACACACACACACACACACACACACACACACACACACACTCCTCTTTTGGGAGGAGCCAACAGACAAAATATAGGCTGGGTTATAGTTCAATTGGTTTTTAAATGCAACCCACCTAAAGAAAAAGCTATTAAATTAAATTAAAAAAATTATTAAACTGCATTTTCAAAGCAAATTGTTATAATTAGTAGCAATAAATAGACTTGATTATAATACAATTGTTTTTACATGTGTAATCCACGAAAAAGCTTCTTCTTTGTCTTTTGGTGGTTCCTCTTCAGGGGTCGCCACAGCGAATTATCTACCTCCATCTAACTCTATTCCCTGCATCCTCTTCTCTCACCCCAACTAACTTCATGTCCTCTCTCACTGCATCCATAAAGCTCCTCTTTTGGTCTTCCTCTAGACCACCTGCTTGGCAGTTCCAACCTCAGCATCCTTCTACTTATATGCTCACAATCTCTACTCTGAACATGTCCAAACCACCTCAATCTGGCCTCTCTGACTTTATCTCCAAACATGTAAAATAACCGAAAGGTTCATTTTGTGAAGCTTCATCTAGTGGACAAATTTTGTGTAACAAACAGATGCTCACGTTTTTGTACCGATTTTAGTAGTAAGTGAATGAGCCTTTATTCAAACCAGTTGAAACGCCAAACGAATCAGTCATGTGACTCCAGCAAAGACAAGGCTTCGTTTCTCACTGTCACATGACAATTAGGGAAATAACACACACACCTAGAAATGAGGCTTCATTAGTAAAAGCCCCCTTTACTCAGCACAAGCTTCGGAAATTCAGTGTCATACGTAACATCACTACTGTCTCTTTAACTAGTTCCTATTCCTAAAGTCTGGCCTTTTATTAATCATCTCTAAAGTGCTGTGGCTGATCTGGTGTAAATTACCAGAGGTACACTGTTTTTAAGTTCATGCTCAGCTGCTTTTTGTATGTCAAGGATCCTCACTGAACATTAAAATGAATATACAGTGGAACCTTGGATTACAAGCAAAATTTATTCCAGGAGTGGGCGCGTATTCCAAAACACTCATAAATCAAATCATATTCTCCCATAAGAAATAATGAAATCTCATTATTCGTTCCACAACCAAAAAATAAATACATAAAAATAATTAATACAATCTATAAACTGAAAATAAAACAGATTAACCTGCACTTTACCTTTAAAATAAAGTAAAAATAAATCACAACAGATAAGTGTTTCCGTTTGTGCGTGCGGTGTGTGTGTGTGTGGAATTAGTCCCTTCCCTTGCCTCGTTTTACACATTAACACTCCTCCTTCCTCTCACCACCTCGCTTTTTAAGTTTCACAACAAACACACGCACACAATGGAAGCACTGTTTTAACGGAAAAAAAAGAAATCTCTCTAAGGACACTGGCATGCGCGCATATTAACGGAATCACGTTAGTGAATAGTTAATAAAGAAAAAAAACTAAACAAAAACAAGTGAATCATTACCTTACCTTTGAAAAGAATCGCGACAGAGCGGAGTTTGTGCGTGAGTGAAGCCAGGGAGGTGGGTGAAAAGAGTGTGTGTGTATGTGTGTCAGTGTCAAAATACGCATGCACACACAGACGCTGAAACAGAGAGGGAGATGTTGATTATACCAGTAAGAGACAAGCTCTAAGACCGAGCAGGGGAGGGGACGATTACCCACAATTCCGCAGCGTAAGGGAGAGAAAAATCATTGGCTCAGTTGTGATCACGTGACGCTCTGTGTCAAAATAAGAGGCCCATGCGTGATACATGATACTCAGCACTCGTAAACCAACACTTGCTTGTTTTTTAAATCAAAATCAATTAAAAATCTTTGCTCGTCTTGCGGAACACTCGTAAACCACGTTACTCGCAATCCAAGGTTCCACTGTATGAACATTTTCTTATGAAGGTAAAATGCCACAAATTATCAGCCATCTCACAGATGCCATGCAGTGTGTAACTGCTAAGAATGAGGAGACCCCCCAGCTGGAACACATCAGTCCAGAGAAAGGTTTGTATGAGCATGTGTGTTGATTGATGGATTTCAGTCTGACTGATTTTTCCTTTCCTGAATTATCTCTTGATTTTCAAACTGTTTCTTTTTGGTTTTTAGGAACATAGTTATGGTGCATCCTTGGATATTTTAACACCAGGGTTTTAGTTAACAACAGTTTTTATAGTCAAATAACCTGTTTATTTATTTATTTATTAAATAAATAAATGAAGTGATTCTATGGCTATTTACCCATCAGGTTAATACTCGGCTTATGATTGTTTTAAACATGTGCTAACTAACAATAGAGATAACCATCAGTAAAGATGAATACTTCATTCAAAAATCTGTAATAATTTCCTTCTGATATAAAAGATAAATACAAATATTAAAAGGTTTTGGAACCTGAAATTGTTCCAAATCTGAAATTTGAAAATTTTAAAAGGAATGTTACAAAACAGTAAAAAAGTTATTTTAATTCATTAAAATTAAGTTGTAATGAAATTAGTAGTGTAATTTGTTCAAATAAATTCATGTAAATTTGGTACAAATGGGGAGATACAGTAGCGACTACATTCTGATGTCTGCTGTAAATAAGCTAAAAAGCATCCAAGTTGAAGTGTGATCAGATTATAATCACCATGTTGCAATGTCCGACTCAACTGTAAAATTGTGTATTTTTATTTGTCTTTACTATACCAGAAAACAGTTTGGAATGTTGCAAAGCCACACATTTATAATGCTCAATAATCAAAAACTCAGACAATGGAAGCAAAAAATATATATAAAGACACTTTGTAACTATCAGCTAACTGACTATTAACTGAAGCTACACAATCGAGAGATCTTTTTCTTTGTGACGGTGTTGCATTAAAAACCGGGAGAGTAAAAAGGACAAAATACAAACAGTTAAATGAAGCCAAATGTGTATTATACAAAGAAATAAAGTGAACAAAAAAAGGTGCACCACAACCAAATAAAGAAGTAAACAATATTTACAAAATATATACAATAAACTGTGGGAATGTATGTGTGTGAGAGTGAGTAAAAAAATAAATGTCCAGAGTCCGGATTATTGTTTGTGTGTATGAGTAGTGATGGCTCGGTCGGTTAATGAAATCCGGGAGGCCGGCGACGGAGGGTGAGAACTTCGGGGAATATGTTCATTTGTAAATAATTCTTTGATCCTCGGCAGTCTCTTCTAACTGACGTCAACAATAAACAATACCAGCGCTGGTCAACAATTACTACTCCTCCCCTCGCTCTTTCCCGGCTGTCCTTTAAAGCCAGGTCAGGTGACCTCTCGTGTCACCTCTGACCTCTTGCGTTACCTGTCCTCTTGCGACCGGTAAATGTAGTCTTGCGAGTGGGGAGGCAGGCACCAAAACTCCTTGGGACACTCTACTGAATGGGTCTTTTTTTATAAAGTCACTGCTGTTTTTCTTTTAAATCAGCCTCATTCTTAATGCCCTCATTTACATAAAAACCCTTATGTGGCAGCGTTACACCTCTTATGAGCTTAGAAAAATAAAGTGAGTTATGAAAAGTGTCCAGTACATTGATCTGATCAATGGATTTTAAAAAGAATGTGTGTGGTCAAATTGAACAAAAGTTACCTTACCTTCAATCATAAAGTAGGTCACTGTGAAGTGTTGTGAGAGTGATTTTATATATATATATATATATATATATATATATATATATATATATATATATATATATATATATATATATTACTAAAATAAATCAGTCGCATTTCAAAGTAATTCGTGAAATGACCGCCAGATGGCGCAAAGTGACTTTCACTCGCCTCAGTTTTAAAATAGAATTAAGTCATAAAAAAATCATAATATATTGTATCGAAGAAATACTACAGTGATGGTAATTTACACATCTGTGTATTTTATACAACAAACATGATAAATGTTGTACAAAGAATGAACTGTTATATAGCCTATCTCTGTTTGTATCTGTTTATTGTTATAAAAAAAAAAAAAACACATGCAAACACATCAAACTTTAAATATAGAACAACAGGTTTATTCTTTTTTTTTTTCTGGTTTCTCCAAAAGGCAGCCTGCAAAATGTTCAAAATATTACTGTTATTGTGTCACAAGTGTAGTTTTAGGAGTTGTATAGGCGAGAATGCAACACTGTGTTCAGCTCAAAACCGCCATCGGTTATTATAGATAGCGTCTATGTAGAAAAAAAATAATGATTTTGGAGATTTGAGCTTCAGGAAATCTCCCGGCGCTCTGCGCATAACACCGTCTCGGCCTTATCTTGGCAGGAATTTCTAAATGTTTTCTAAACGTGGGCTATTGTTTTTTACTTATAATATTTTTGAATTTAATTTAAATGGGTTTTGATTTGGCATCGTGATCCTCATCTTTAACTTCCTACATAGTCTAATCAGCGCGTTAAAGAATGCATCGGGGGGAAAAACAGCAAAGAGACTGACTCTGGCCATTTTATTAATTCATTGATAAATTGGTGATTTCTTTGGTTTCAGCTGTAGTGATGAAGGTGATCATGTCATCTCGTCGTCTCCGCAGCAATGGATGTAATCAATAATATTGAAAAAATATATTGCTCTAGTTTTTAATATTATTTTGAAGTAAATGAAACATTAAGAGCTAAAATAGTAAAATAAATAGCGTAATGGTTTAAATAGTTAAATTAAATAGTCATTTGGGCATTATAAGATTATAAAACAAAAATCTTGTATCATCTCAGGGCTTATTGCTCTTACCGAGGATTTATTGAGAGAGGGAGAGTTTGTGCTTCGTGCACTAATAAACTTAAACTCTCTCTCGGATGCGCCTATAATTCCCTTTTCATACGAATTACATCGTCTAAAATTGTTTTCCTTTAGTTTATATAAAAGCAGACATTTCACTTTCTATAAGTATATATTTTCACGTCTGTGAGGCGAGTATACACAGAGTTTCGGTTCATTTTTGGATGCGCTCAGGTTCACCGAAAACATTGCGCACCCTGTTTGCTTTCATTAATTTTTTGTTGCTTTCTAGTGTGACACATTATATAATCTAAATGCTAGATATAAAGCTATACATTTACTTTGCTTAAATTCTATGCAAACAAGAAACGTCTATATTTATTACTATAATTTTAGTACTGTGACTGTAAATTCGTTTAATGCTTCACTTGTATTTCATAAGGTTTTGCCAGCGGTGGTACAGCGCAACGAGGGTCGTTATTTATTAAAGAAAATTATGATGATCATAACAGCCTACTGCATTTCATTCTTATAATAACACAAAAACACAAGCGGGGCTGAATGACAATGACATCTGTTGATGCAGTAGCACATCCTGACAATGTTTTAATTTTATGGTCATTCAGTTTAATTTATTTCAGTTAATAAATCTACTATAAATTTAAAGAACACAAAATGTAAGATGATACATTTTTCAAAGAAAGAAAGCTTTTCAAATTACACATGATAAACTCTAAAGGCTCACTGTGTTAACGTTTACTTGGCTTAAATTCAATCCTAATAAGATTTAATTTAATCTTAATTCTAAATTTGTACTGTAATTTTAGTACTGTGATTATGAATTCGTTTAACTACAAATGTTACACTTGATTTTTTTCCCACTACTACATGCAGCTCCAAAGGCTTATTAATCCTTGACAGAATGAACTACAGTATAGTCTGTCTATAGTTATATAGCGCCACTCAGTGGTAAAAGCCAGCAAACGCATACCGTCAACGTGAAGTGCGCTGGTAAAAGTAGAATACCACTCATCTACCATTTGTATCTGAAAGAATCAGAAATTCTTTTGCTGCCAACCCTTTAATCACAACTTGCTATGAGATGAGACACATGATAAGTTGTTACCAGATATTCTGGGTAAAATATTCCACATAATTTAAATACCATGTCTTTGTTTATTTAGAAATGAATTTTTTTTTTTTACATTTAAAAAACTAAAGTTAAAGTTATATACACAGAGTGAGCCCAAAAATGTACACACATCAGGAAAAGAATATAAATATTTATGTATTTTAATATTAAATGTAATAAATATACAGTAAATGTATACATTTATAAATATTTAATACTATATCTATTATACCTTGATATTTGATAATATTATGAATTATTAAGTTAATATAATATAAATCATACTCTTTATATACTTTTCTAATGGTTGTTTATTGTGAATCTACCTACACTGCCCACGATGGGGCTGCTGCTAACATTTTGGAAAACACTCATCTACACTTTTGATAAGGCATATGTTCTTTTATTATATAATAATAATAATAATAATAATAATAATAATAAATGAAAGTTTCTTAAATTATATTTTTAAGAAATAAGGTTTTATTTGGCTTAATGTTATATAGTGTAATTTTTTTTAAAAGCTTGCTATTCCTACAATGATACTGGCTCTAGATTACAATTAACTAGATTACATTCAACTTCTACGCTCAACCCAAAGGACTGTAAGTGGCTGTTGTGTTTTTGTATTTACCGAAACACGGCTCAACAGCAGCATTCCGGAAAGAGCCGTTCAGCTCGACCAGCTAACATGCTACAGAGAGGACAGAGCTCTCGTTGCGAACGGTGAGACCCGTGGAGGCGGACTTTGTGTTTACATCAGTGATGCGTGGTGTCACGACGCTGTTGTGGTCTGTACGTTTTGCTCTTCCCTGGTAGAGTTTATGATCATAAAGTGTCGACCATTCTATCTACCGAGAGAATATTCTGCCATTTTAATCAGGACTATATATGTTCCTCCCAGCTCCAATAACAACAACATGAATGAGGCACTACATGAATGAGCAGCAGACAGCTCACCCAGATGCTTTTCTCATCTGGGCTGGGGACGTTAATCATGCAGACCTGAAAACTGAAGTGTGTTTCATGTGAGTTAAATCATGTGAAATTAGTTTTGCATTAGTTTATATAAAAGCAGACATTTCATGTTATAGAAGTAAATATTTTTCACGTCTGTGAGGCAAGTATACACAGAGTTTCAGTTAATTTTTTCACCCGCTCAAGTTCACAAAATCATAACGTTTTGTCATCACACATGTAATGCAATGAGCGCGAACTACTATTCAGCATAAACACTTAAACATAAGCATTTTTTTAGGTTAACATTTTAAAGCAAGTGGCCATGTAAAGTTGCCTCAAGTTGACTCAAATATGGATAATATCAGAGGATTATCCATATTTGAGTCAAAGTATGAACACTGATTGATTATCAGTTAGCCCCCTGTAATCTAAGGTAAAAATGTCTTGAAACAGAATGCAATAACTAGTTTTATTTATGTATTTTTTAAATCGCATAAGTACTCACGTTTAGACGAGCAAAGTGGCAGAGGACGTATGGAGGTTGTAAGAAAACTCAGCCCATATGAGGTAGTGGGCCCAGGAGCACTGACGATCAGCAATAAAGCATCTCAGGTAGCGCTCCAGTTGTTGGATGGTTCGCTCCATCTGACCGTTAGTCTGTGGGTGGTAGCCGGAGGACAGACTGCAGGTGGAGTCGATCAGACGGCAGAAGGCCTTCCAGAACCGGGAGGTGAACTGGGGCCCTCTGTCCGAGACGATGTCCTTTGGGAACCCATGCAGGCGGACTATGTGCTCTAATATCAGCTCAGCTGTCCTTTTGGCTCATGGGAGACCGGGGAGGGCCACCAGGTATACAGCTTTGGAGAACTGGTCGACGATGGTGAGGATGGTGTCCTTTCCTTCGGAAACCGGCAGGCCCGTGATGAAATCAACGGCAATGTGTGTCCAGGGCCGGCGGAGAACTGGGAGTGGCTGAAGTTCCCCTGGTGACGGCTGGTTGCTGTCCTTGGACCTGGCACACACTGGGCACGCCTGGACAAACTCGTCCATGTCCCCATTGGAGGATGTCGGTCTTGATGGAGTCGGGGACATAGAGACAACCAGGCGGCACACCTGCTGGTTCGGTCTCCACAGTCTGTGCCTGGCGAACCCTTGTTTCCAAATACCAGTTAATTGGTGCAAGGATCTTGGTGGGTGGTAGGACAGGCGCGGGGTCCGTCCGGGGGACATCTTCTTCGTGCTGTCGTGATAGAGCGTCGGCCTTGGTGTTCTTGGAACCCGGGCGGTATGACAGGTGGAAGTTATAATTTTTGAAAAACAATGCCCACCGCGCCTGTCTGGTGTTGAGTTGTTTCAATGTGCGGATAGTAATGAGGTTCTGATGGTCGGTCCAGACGATGAACGGCTCTCTGGCGCCCTGGAGCCAGTGTTGCCATTCCTCCAAGGCCAGCAGTTCGCGGTCCCCTACTCCGTATCGCTGCTGAGTGGGGTCAAATTTCTTGGAAAAAAACTGCAAGGGTGCAGTTTTTGGTCTGGACCTCGCTGGGAGAGAACGGCTCCGGTGCCCACATCCGAAGCGTCCACCTCCACAACGAATGGTTTGTCAGCATCCGGGTGAAGAAGGATGGGGGCAGTGGTGAAGTGGCGACAGAGTTCGTGGAAGGCGGAGATGGCGGTGGAGGTGAGATGGAAGGGGTGAGATGAGGGGCGAGTCAGAGCAGTTAATGGGGCTGCAACTGTACTGTAGTCCCGGATAAAGCGACGGTAGAAGTTAGCAAACCCGAGAAATCGCTGGAGATGTTTGAGAGTCTTGGGTAGGGGCCAATGATTCACAACTTCCAGTTTCTGTGGGTCCATGGCCACACCCTGGGACGAGATGACAAAACCCAGGAACGTGGTGGAGCGCACTTTTCCAACTTACAGTACAGTTGGTGGGCGAGGAGTCTCTTTAGGACCGCCCTTATGTGCTGGACGTGTTCGTTGATGGTTCGGGAGTAAATGAGGATATCGTCCAGGTAGACAAACACCCAGTGGCCTAACATGTCTCTGAGAACGTCGTTGATAAATTGTTGGAATACCGCGGGTGCATTGCAGAGACCAAAGGGGATGACCAGGCTTTCATAGTGTCCGGTAGGGGTCCACTCATCGCCCTCTCTGATGCGCACCAAGTTGTAGGCGCTCCGGAGGTCCAACTTAGTGAAAATGGTGGCGCCAGAGAAGGTGTCCAGGGCAGAGTTGGTAAGAGGCAACGAGTGTCGGTTCTTGATGGTGATGTTGAGTCCCCGGTAATCGACACAGGGACGAAGAATACCATCACGTTTCTTCACAAAAAAGAACCCCGCGGCGGCAGTTGAGGAGGAGGGCCGGATGGTACCATGGCGAAGTCCGCTGGAGACATACTCCTCCATTGCCTGCATCTCGTTCTTGGATAGGGAATAGAGGTGGCCGCGGGGTGGGATGGAGCCTGGTTGTCTCGTGGGATGTTATCTGTGTCGACATCGGGGACCTCTGTCTCCCTAGAGCACGTCCCAGCCTCGGCCCGTAGGCATAGTTCGTTGCAGGTCGGTCGCCATTGTAGGATCCGATTTTGGGTCCAGGAGATGAGTGGGTCGTGGGTGTCCCAGGATGATAGGTGGTGACGGAATGGAGGTGATGTAAAGCTGGATCTGTTCCTGATGCTGGTTAATGACGAGGGTGATAGGCTGGGTTCGGAGGGTGATGGGACTGGAGGAGAGGGGCTGACCATCAACTGATGTAATGGTTACAGACTGGGATAACGCCTCTGTTTTTACCCCCAGTCTTTTAACATAAGAAGAGTCAATGAAGTTGCCCGCGCCACTAGAATCGATGAACGCGGTACTTCCAACTTGTTTGTGGTCAAACTGGAGGTGTACTTTTACCGTGAGACGGGAATCATTGGTCAAGGTGGTGGAGAGCGAGATGGAACCCGGTGAGCCACTCTCATTTCTCACCGGGTCTGCGCGTTTCCCGGTCGCAGAGGACAGATGGCTCTGTGGTGTGTAGCAGATCCACAATACGCGCAGAGCCCCTCTCTAAATCGGCGTTCCCGTTCTGCAGCGGTTAAGGAGGTGGGTTTGAGTTGGCCGGTAAATTCCGTGTATGAGTAGGCAACGTCTGATTCTGAGCGAAGAACTGCCGTGGCCCACTCAGCTGCCTGCCCGGATAGCAACGAGACGAGAAGAGCAATGCGCAGTCGGTCTGTGGAGTACCTGGTGGAATTGAACTCAAACACGAGATCCAATGCGGTTAGAAAAACACTGCACTTCCCATCTGTGCCATCCCATTTATCCGGTAAAGCCAGAAAAACATCAGAAGATGGGGAGGGAGTTGGCGGTGCAGCAGCCGCTGCGATGGGCATGGCAACAGCCGGCTGAGCGGCCGCCCCGTGGAGGGTCGCATTCTCCTGGCGCAGCTCCGCCACCTCACGGCGCAAGACCGCGACGTCTTGGAGCTGCTTGCGGAGAGACACGACTTCACCATGGAGCTGATCGATCAACTTGGCGTGCAGGCCTAATCACAGCAGAGACAGCACTTGTTAAATGACCTCCTATTGGCCTCTGATCAGGGTTGCGTCACTATACTTGTGTTACTGGACCTCAGTGCAGCTTTTGACACCATTGATCATAGTATTCTCCTTCACAGATTAGAAAAGGTAGTAGGAATTAAGGGAACTGCCCTCTTGTGGCTCAGATCCTATTTGACTGATCGTTATCAGTTTGTAGATTTAGATGGTGACCATTCCTCATGTTCTCAAGTGGAGTTTGGTGTTCCACAGGGTTCAGTTTTAGGCCCACTTCTTTTTTCACTTTACATGCTTCCTTTGGGCAACATAATTCATAAACATGGTATTAGTTTTCATTGTTATGCTGATGACACACAATTATATGTCTCAGCAAAACCAGATGAGAAAAACCAGTTTGCTAAAATTGAGCAGTGTGTGCAGGACATAAGAAATTGGATGTTAATTAATTTTCTTCTGCTTAATCCTGATAAGACAGAAGTTCTAGTCATAGGACCACAAGTAGCTAGAAGTAAGCTTTCTGATCACACTGTAACTTTAGATGGCCTTTCTGTTCCATCAAATGCAACAGTAAAAGACCTTGGTGTGATTATAGATTCCAGCCTTTCGT